>JAGTTH010005310.1:0-78158 GCA_022606485.1 Agraylea sexmaculata
TTACATTAAAAATCATAAAAATGTCAAAACGTATCATAAACGTTATTTTGTAAAAAAAAATAAAAATAAATTGTGTTATTAATTAGATTCACAAACAATAATTATTTAACGCATTGAATTAAAATATGGTCACCTCACTAATGTGTGTCCTCGAATTGTTTGGAGCAAATGTATAAACACACACTAAAATGATTAAATGTGTAATTAATTATAATAATTAAATAGGAGTTGAAGCTGAAACAATGTTTTAAAAGAGAAGTCATCGTGTTTATTATTTGTGAAGAATCTGCAAGTCACACAACAACTGACAGACAACAAACAACACGATGAGAGAAAAAAGGCACCTTTAAATTAGTTCAACATAATCGAAAATCAATTTCACCTGTCAGACAATCTTATTATATATATTATTAATTATTTTATATTAAAACCTGTGCGTGTTTTTAAGTGCAGAGTGCTTAACGACATCTGTGTAACAACAACCACACTACATTGTTATTAACAATTTATAATAAATATAAATAAAATAACCATTTTTGAGGTGCATAATAAACAAATGGCTTGGATTGTGTGTTTAATGAGACGTGGTATTTTTTTAAAATATTTTATTATCCTAAGCAGACCTAAGAATAAATCGAGGGTATATTGCTAAAACGCACTCAGTCGTATCATCAATATTTCGAGAGAAAAAAAAGTCAAATTTATATTTTTAGTTTCAATTAGTTAGTTGGTTTTGGTAGTTAAAATTGAGGTATTATAGATATAACTAGGGTAATTTTATCTATGAAATTTTCAATTTGTTAATGTTTTTTTTTATGTTCTGCTTGGTTTTTTATACCCGTTTCGAGATTTCAGATATGTATTAATTGTATTAAAATAATTATATAAAGAATATTATTCTTCCATCTGGTAACACTGATAGTTGAGGGAACTGTACACACACCTTAGACAATTATATATATTATTGTTGAACGTGTGTGTATGTTGTATATCTGTCTGTACGGATCCATCAACCAACAGTGTTATCAGTTATGAAAGAATAATATTTTACTAAAATTAATACATATCTAAAATCTCAATGATAAAAATACTTAATTAATTGCAAAATAATTTTAGAAATATTTAATAATGCATAATAAATGAAAAACCTAAAAAAAAAAACAGTATTTATCGCTTTTTAAATATTGTGATGAATGTTGTCGTCATATGAAAACCGTATTAAATTATATTATTTATAATTTTCTTTGATAATTCAAACCTTTCTATTAAAAACAAAGAAGAGCATCTAAAAATATTTTGATAATGCATAATAATTCCACATTTTTTTCATAATTCATTTTTGAAATAGAAAAAAATCTTCCAATCGATAAAAAAAAACTACTTTAAAAAGCTCAAAATATAACCGTCCTTTTAAAAAACCAAGCACAACATAAAAAACATTAACAAATTGAAAATTTCAATTAAAATTACCCTAGTTTTTTTTATAATTGTGTTATATTTGGAAATATAAAAGAAGTCATTGATTAAAAATTATTCAAATATATAGTAAAACTATGAAATATGACTTTGTGCATTTTGGCTGTATACCCTCGATATTTTAAGCTAAATCAGGATTAAACATATGCGCGGATTAATTAGTGAATGAAAGAAAGAAAAAACAATGTCGATGTAACGGTACAAAAAAAAACGAGTTTTGAAATTCCTGTTTTGGTATGTGGAATGAATAATGAGTTATTCGGTCCATTCATTGAATTAATACAGATGAGATAATCGAGATTCCGACACGCTTATAATATATATTTATTAGAATATAATGATGTCATAGGAAATGTGCAAAGGGCATTTAACTATTTTGTAGTTCAGTATTAAGTTACATAAACCAATAAACAGACACATGTTCGGAATCGGATACTAAAAGCTAAAGAACTTTGCCATAATTATGATTTCCCGTGAGAGTTGCTAATTTAGACTGTGACTAAGTTGTAGTTAAGAGCTCGGACTAAACCCATTAAATACCATCAAAAGAATATTACAATACAACTTGTTAAGCTACTGGAATTTGTACTGTTTTATTGCTTTAACAATGCAAGAGGAAACAATTATATAAATATATTATTATTCATTATCTTTCTAATAACCATAGATATAGCATTGCATATAAATAATTCGTGTAATTTCGTACAAACACGTATTGATGCACTCTTCTTACTTATTCGATAAAGGCATAAGTGTGTCTCCCTACGCTCCAAATGCGTTTCTTCAAGATGTAGCTCGTGCTACCAACTGTCAAATCCTAGCTCGCCAATATCAAAGTGTTATATGTAAATATCATGCTAGTGTTTCCCTACATAGATAGTTTATCCCGTGTATTGTTGCACTCTTCTCTCCTATTCGATAAAGGCATAAGTGTGTCTCCCTCACTCAACACATTTATAGTGACCACTGAGAGTGGTTGTGACAATACTTACAACAATCTTAAAGAAGAGACTATGTTTGAGTCCATATGACATGTAGTAACAATGCATTTACCCATTTTACTGTGAAATATAACTGAAGATATGAAGAGAGATGTTTACAGTATAATGTTTGCCAGGTAACTCATGTTTTGGCCACTTGATCCACTTGAACTAAACACGCATTTAGCCACTCGTGCGATATCATTCAAATATTGTGGACATGGGTTCAAATACCGATAATGATTTGATAGTTTATTACGACTGGGAGATCGGGAATAATATTAATAAAATCCCGATCGATCGTCTTGATCCAGGTTTTCTCTGATTTCCTGTATAGTAAGGTAAATACTGATTATTAAGTCGGTGACCTGTGTAACTAGTAATAGTTAAGATCATGGATAGACAATTAATTAACACGTTGTTGTGTATAAAAAAAGGTCTTTAAGGCGTAAATAAATAAATAAAGATATTATTATAATTTCATTGTCTTATTGTAATAAAAATAACTCATTTAAATAATAAAGCGAGTTCAATAGTTTACAGATTCCAACATTGATTTAAGTTTAAGTTATGAATAATTTATTGACGCCTCTATAAGGGTTCAAATCTACTAGTTTTAAATAAAAGTTTGATAAATTTGTTTTTTTGATATATTAACCGACAAATAATATGTTACTATTTAAACAATATATACAAGTTGTTGGTTGGATTTTAGGGACCCCAGTTTTGCAGGTGGCCACAGCCAGCCTATGTGTATAAAATGCGCAAGTAGTAGTTCCAATGTATGAAATCATAATATTTTGACGATTGTGGTTTATGTGGTGAATATTATGGATTATCTTCTAAGTCTGTATACAAATAGTAGACTAGAGCTTGGTAGTATTAGTGTATGTACACGCATACGCACCTCACGCACACACTATAACATTGATTCCCTTTGGAGAACTTGTTAAGAGTTAATCATCTATAACAATAATATTTTATGAGAGTAAAGCTTGGGATTCTTAGGCGTGCGTCGCCGCAAACGTACACCGTAAAGACCAACTGTAATTTTGATCGTTTTTTTGTAAATTAGTGCCTCGCCCGAGGCTCAGACGAGGCATTGACTAACAAAAAACCGATCATAAGTCTAGCTAAGTAGTAAGTAAGTCTGTGTATAAATAGACTAGTCTATTTGTACAAAGACAGCTCTAGAGCTTGGTAGTATTAGTGTATGTACACGCATACGCACCGCACGCACACACTATAACATTGATTCCCTTTGGAGAACTTGTTGAGGGTTAATCATGAATAATAATAGATAGTAAAGCTTGGGATTCCTAGGTGCGTCGGTGTAAGCGTACACAGTAAAGACGGTAATAGAGTTGCTTTGCTGTACTTTTGATCGGTTTTTTGTTAATGAGTGCCTCGTCCGAGGCTCATACTAGGCATTAACTAACAAAAAACCGATCATAAGTATAGCTGAGTAACTCTACTATCGTATTTACGGTGACGTATGCCTGGGAATCCATTACTATTAAGTAAGTTGATCCCATCTGTGCTTCTGTCTAGTGATAATGATATGCGGTTCATCTGCATAATACATAGCGGGTGGTACTTGACTACCCCTGGCTTGTCTTCTTATACAGCACTTGCACACCCCTGACTTTGTATTCTACTTTTCACTTTGGCGACACCTGACTAACTTCGCCAACACTTCTTTACCCCCAACTTTATTGTAATTCATTAAAATACCCTAATGGATTCAAGCATTTGCATAACAGAACCACACACTTTTATATTATATTATAAATAAACACATTCTATGATCGCCACCGCAGAAATATGACTAAATAATATTTTCAATTCATTTGTCCATCCATTCAATAAATCAGGGCAATCCTAAGTAGAGACGAACTGTAATGATTTTATTAATAAATCATTCCTAACCTCTAGTTTATATTCAATAACTGTTTGTTGAAAATAAAATTGAGATTGGGACGATTTATTTTTGATATTTAAATATTATTGTTTTTTTCTTGTGAATCGTGCACATGTTTCTTTTTAAATTATATTAATATCTTTCACCTTGTACCATTTTTTTTTTTGTTAATACTGATATTTATTTTCATGTTTCAACTGACAAGTGCTGCATTATGATCAATGCGATTTGGGATCTCCCGTAATGCTCTAGTGGTACTGCAGAATGATATAATATTTTTTTTATTGAACTTATAAATATAATTAAATAATTTAATACGGTTTTCATATGATGACAACACTCATCACAATATTTAAAAAGCGAGTCTCCTGATAAATACGGTTTTTTTGAGAATTGTCATTTATTATGCATTATTAAATATTATTATTATTAAAATACCCGCTTCAATATTTTAGATTTGTATTAATTGTAGTAAAATAAATATTTAAACCATTATTCTTCCATCTGGTAACACTGATGTTGAGGGATGGATCCGTACAGACATATAACATGCACACAATTATATATATTATATATGCCACATTAGCTTTAATTATAATAAGACTAATAAATTATGATATGTTTATAAATCAGCTGTTATAATATGTATATTTTTAATTGATAAAAAAAATGTTATAATATTACTTTTCGCTTATATTTGCGATACCCGAAAATTTCCTCAATTAATTTAAGCTAACCCTGTAAATACAATTAACTGCATAATATTTAACTTATCTTTTGTACTGTGAATATTATTGATACATTTAACTTTATTGCGGTGAAACGAAGATTGGCACGTGGATTTATTCGGTTTTACGATGGATTGTTTGATTGAATTGTTAATTGCGGGTGAAATAAATGAAAAGACCACTTGATACGGTCAATAAAGTAATTGAGTTGTATAAAGTATTGCCCTTAGAATAATACAGAGCACAGGTATAAAGAGTGGCATTAGCATAAGGTGTGGGGTGACTGGGGACAAGGTGTAATATATGATTATTATTGAATGGAATGACAGAGTTTATAGTGTTAAAAGCTATAATTGATCGTTGATGTCATATTAGGGTGTACGACTTATAACACACTTCCTTGCACGATGACAATATTAGCTCCGTTGATCTTTATCTCACATTCTACACCATTATAATATTATTAGAAACAACCCTAACAAACAGGAGATCTCCATACAATTATACTTACCAGCCTATTCGCTAATAAAACTGAATTGCTGCCAACAATTGTAAAAAAAATCATTATTGTAAAACAACGCATTTCAAATGATTACACTCTACCTGTAATTATTAAAAGGTATACTTTGAAAGTGTGTAGCTTTTACTATTTTAAGTCGATTTTTATACATGACTGAATCCTCTGAATAGGCTGCAGTGAATTTGCGCACCCGAGTGAACTCTTTTCCACCAATTCTGCCACTTGTAGAGATTGTTCTTGACATATACCTACATGATTGCTTCTTATACCTTACTCTATATGAGAAACTAAGATACCTGCTCATTTTTATTAGAAATCCAAGTCAATTTGCAAGCCAGCGTAATATCTTAAGAGATAAATACAATCAAATAAAATTATGATGATGGCAATAATATTAATAAAATCCCGATCGATCGTCTTGATCCAGTTTTACTCTGATTTTTTTGGATTTTAAGGTAAATACTGTAGTTATGAAGTTAAGAGTCTAACTAGTAATAGTTAAGATCACCGATAGACAATCGGGGCGTTAATGAATAAATGAAAATATTTCTAGTGACCACTGAGAGTGGTTGTGACAATACTTTGGCAATTGAAACATAGATGTACTTGAGTGTATGTTTGAGTCCATATGACATGTAGTAACAATGCATTTACCCATTTTACTGTGAAATATAACTGAAGATATGAAGAGAGATGTTTACAGTATAATGTTTGCCAGTTTTTGGCCACTTGATCCACTTGAACTAACCACGCATTTAGCCACTCATGCCAAATATTGTGGATATGGGTTCAAATACCACTAAACATTCGATAGGTTATTACGACTGGCAGATCGGGAATAATATTAATAAATTCCGATCGATCGTCTTGATACAGGTTTACTCTGATTTCCTGTATTGTAAGGTAAATACTGATTATTAAATATGTGACCTGTGTAACTAGTAATAGTTAAAATCACCGATAGACAATTTATTAACACGTTGTTGTGTATAAAAACAACAAAAAAGCCCCTCGACGTGCATATAAATAAATATAAATATTTAATTAGAGTAGATGGACAATTAGGACGTCTAGGTTTACTCAGATTTCCTGTATTTTAAGGTAAATACTGATTACTGAGTCTTGTGTAACTAGTAATGTGTATAAAAACAGCCCCTCGATGTGTATACAAATAAAAATAAATATTGAATAAAATTAAATTTTAATATGATATACGAGTTGAGGTAACTTGGATATCTTATGAAGTCGTCTATGCTTGAATATAATGATGATTGATATATTTAGTGTTGTGTCTAATTAAGGGTGATGATTTGTGTGTGTGGTCTTCTACTTGTGGGTACTGGGTTCATTCATCAATGGCCGGATGTTCCCAGATACTATCACTATCAGCATCATCATCATCATCATCATCATCATCACTTCCATTCAGTATTGTTCGACCACGATAATGAAGCACTTCTTAGCTCAGAGAGGCTCAACATTAAGATTATCTATGGATTAGGTAAAAAAAAATATGTATTTTTTTAGTATATATATATATATATTTTTTATACAAGGATTATACTAATAATATTAAATTAAATTAGTCTTATAAGCAATTCCAGCATTCAAATATGTATACTATATAAATTTTACATTCAAATTATTGGTAATGGATTCCCAGGCATACGTCACCGTAAACGTACACCGTAACTAATAGTTTTCAACTCACGATGTACAAACTCTCAGCAAGCAAATTGCAATTAAAATTGATAATTTAATGAGCTGAAACTCTTCTTTCAGCGCACAAATATTTACACAAACACACGGTGCTTACTTTATAAATTTACCTGCATATTACAACTTATTATTGAACTAATTCAGCTTTCATTTTTATACACACGTTTTATTATTATTGAAAGTGACAACACTGGCAGTCCTGTTGATATTGATATCTAAGCAGGCCATACGATTGGATTTATAAATGTCAAGATGGCGAATCAAGCAGATGAGTTTGACTGGGGCAACACTGTAATCAAAGTGATTAAAGTAATGGATTCCCAGGCATTCGTCACCGTAAATACGATAGTAGAGTTACTTAGTTACACTTATGATCGGTTTTTTGTTAGTTAATGCCTCGTATGAGCCTCGGGCGAGGAACTAATTAACAAAAAACCTATCAAAATTACAGTTGGTCTTTACGGTGTACGTTTACGGCGATGCACGTCTAGGAATCACAAGCTCTCATAAAATATTATTGTTATACATGATTAACTCTCAACAAATTCTCCTAAGGGAATCAATATTATAGTGTGTGCGTGCGGTGCGTATGCGTGTACATATACTAATACTACCAAGTTCTAGTCTATTTGTACACAGATTTAGAAGATAATCCATAATATTCACCACATAAACCACACTCGTCAAAATATTATGATTTCAAATAGTCTTAATCTAGACTTACCCTGATTTATTGGGTTATAAATTGAATACCTAATAGTTACTGCCAACAGGTTAAATTCAAATAAAATATTAAACACATAAAAATATATTCATACGTAAGTGACTGTGGCCACCTGCAACACTGTAGTCCCTAAAATCCAACCAACAACTTGTTTAAATAGTATATATTATTTGTTCAGTTTTATACCAAAATGGCTTAAGAACCTTGTACATTAATTGAATGCCCAATTATTACCGACAAGCCCAAATAAAACAAGAAAAAAAATCGGGATTATTGAGACTAGTATATATATAAGTCTAATAAAGTTATCTAAAAAGTCGTGCACCCCTGATGTCATTAATTTTTTTAAAAATGACATATTTATAAGAAGAAAAAAAATAGATTTATCTGTAGATAATAGAGGGTATAGCGGCACAGGTATCAATGAGAAAAAAATACATTATTAAAAATTTATATCATTATCATATTAATAAAAATTGCATGATTTATTTGATGTTTGTTTATGGTAAAGACGTATTATTTTATTATTTAAAAAGTAAGAGTGTAAAGCAGAGACCTCTGTGGTGTTGTCAGCTAAGTGGTTTGATATAAATACATACCTGTGTATAATAAAATGAAAAGAAGTAAAGAATAATGCGGTCCGCTTCATAGAGTATTATTTAATAGAGAGGGTGGCGATGGGGTGAGATCCTGGCGAGGGTGGAACCTCCCCCTGCCCGAGGGTGCTTCGATAAAAATCATTCAATGAAAGTGGTTTCACCCCAATACCCACACTAATACAATTACACCCCCAGTAAGTACATAACCCCTAAAAGGCGGAACTTCACATTTAAAACCCATACAATCCCCAAAAAAAGGAGAACCCACTCTCACTACACAATCTTCCCCAATAATACTCTAATTTATAAAAAGGAATATTTTTACTGTGCAATGCCTAAACACAGGGGATGAAGTTGAACGCCGAGGGCAAGGGTCTTTGTTCACTTGTCTAGTTTTGTTTTCAAGTTCTTTGTGGACAAACCGCAGAAAAGGTTATTATTATTTGAATAACAAAACAAACATTTATCCTCAAACAAAACCACAACACTCTTTATATATTCTAATAAGAATCACACGAGAACAAATTAAAAAGCAGAGATATTTTGGAAATGTATTTATTGATAATGTACATGTTTAGCTTTGTATTGCTCCAAGTATTATATATATATATATATATATATATATATATATATATATATATATATATATATATATATATATATATATATATATATATATATATAATTGTCTAAGGTGTGTGTATGTTATATGTACAGTGTTCAATACAGTCCTCAATCATCAGTGTTACCAGATGGATAGAGATTAATGATTATGACTGGAACAAACACTATATTATATATGTTCCAAATGTATCAAGTCAATGAAAATATGCTTCATTTTAAAACTGAGCCATATATTAACAAATAGAATAGAATATTTGGTAGTGAGACTGTATTTATATTTGTTGATTATTGAACATATGCGATAATAGTCCTTAATATGTATGACATGTGGTACAGCTGCATAGCAAATTTGTTTGCCTAATGTATGAAACGTAAAAAAATGTTGCTTTTCAATCATTATTCAACCTATTAAATGACACTTTTTAGAAATAGTAAAATAGTCCTATTTGACCGGCAACTAATGTAGATTCATATATTATCTATAACACATTTCATGTCTCTGTCAATTATTTAATCGGAAATTATTTCATTTTATAAATAATATTCAAACGGAGTAACGCATGACAGGCAGTGTTACCACATGGAACAATCATATTTTATTATTACAATTAATACATATCTAAAAAAAACAGTATTTACCGGTAAAGTCGCTTTTTAAAATATTGTGATGAGTGTTGTTATTATATGAAAACCGTATTATAAAAAACCAAACAGAACATAAAAAAAAATATTGTATTGACCCTTGATATTATATTCTAATAAGAATCACACGAGAACAAATTAAAAAGCCGAATGTTTTTAAAATGTATTTATTGATATTGTACACGTAAGTATAGACAATATTATGTATGAATGAATGAATGGCCTTTGGAGAGATTGTCTATTATTTGTGAAGGGTGTTAACAGATGCTCTGTCTGTCTGTCTGTCTCTTTCCATCTCACACACGATCCATCTCACCTTCTCTTTCGCTGGCTCCATTTGTCTTTCCAACATTTATAAATCGCCTTGCAGGGCCGATGTTGTTTTGTTAAATTGGCGGCAGAAGGAGTGGGCGGGGGCGGGGGGCGTTGGGCGGTCCTAGGGGTGGTGGACAAGGGGGGGTTACAGTTACAATTACAGTTACAGTTACAGCCCTACACCAAAACAATCATATTATGATAAACCTCTTATCAGCTAGTAAAGTCAATCACATTTTAAACCTAATCCTTATCATCGCGTCTGATTGTAATAATTAAATATTATTTAGGTGCTAACATTAAAATATATTATAACAAAGTCGACTATTTTAATAGTTTTGCCAACAATCCAGATAACAGATATAACTATTGTGTTTTATTATATTATCCAAGTAACTAGAACAAGGCGTTAATTATTATCATATTTTAAACAATGCCAAAGTGGAAAGTGTATCCTTTTTAAAAGTCATCATTTGTAAATTAAAAATAACAATAATTAAATTGAATTAATACGTACGTACTTTAATACGTACGTATAAAGTGCATAAATTAAATAATAGAAGAATGTTGGCAAATACTATTTGTAATATGAATATAAGATTTTTAGATCCAATGAATTTTATAAAAAAACGTATTGTAACCCAAGTATTTACATTAGAAACTTATTTATCACAAACTTTATTCTAGATGTATTGCTTTAAGGAATAATATACATTTTTGATAAAACTTTGCAATCTACTAAAGTAAGCCTGGACAAGTAAAATTAGTAATGATCTTAACTAATTGTAACTTGTATCTAAATCAGAAGCTTATTTATAAAATTGGCATAGTGTAATATGCAATATTAATAATGAATTAAATGAAAGCAAAACCAATATTTTAAAGAAAACAATGTTTCTTTAAATTATGGAATTCCAACAAGAAGTCAACACTATCAACAATTTCAAACCTATTATGTACAATAATAAAAAACATGGATATTTCAAGTCACTGTCAAATTTAAGATACTTTTTCCCATTGATTTGAAATAATATTTTATATGTAAATATAGTTAACCCATGAAAAGTGTTATAGATAATAGATGAATCTACATTAGTTGCCGGTCAATTAGGACTATTTTACTATTTGTAAAAAGTGTCATTTAATAGGTTAAATAATGATTTTTTATGTTTCATACCTAACCTTTCTGGATCTGGACATACATACAACATACACAGACGTTCAACAATAATAGAACTTTATAAATGTAATTTAATAGGTTATATGATGTTTTAAAATGAAGCATATTTTCTTTGTCTTGATACATTTGGAATAGATTCTAATTTCCGATATAATATAGCGTTTGTTCCAGTCACAATCATTTAAATGAAGCACAATATTTAAATATAAGGCGGTTTAATATCTGGTAACATTGATGGTTGATGGAAGTGTACATATAACATACACGCACATTAGACAATTATAGATATAATAAATGAAGCTTATACAAAACCCAGTAGAGTAGTCAGTGTTAAGATGAGCCGGAGTGAAGTAGTGTAGCGTGCGCACGCCCGCACTGCCGCTTCAACAATGACGGGAGCGCGGGGGGCGTGTGTCGGGGGGGCGGCCCGACCTACCATTGGTTGCAGCGCGCAGGGGGCGGAGTCTCGGCGGTGGGGAGAGGCACCGCAAAAAGGGAAAAAACAAAAAGCAATTCACATTTTTATATGCAACGACGGCGTGATCAATCGGCGGCGGCGCGGGGAGGGGGTATCGCCGTCTCTGTCGGGCGGTGGGGCGGGAGCGAGACGGCGCGTGCCCCCTCCCCGGCGGCTTTTTTCCTGTCTACGGGGTTTCTTGAACCGCTTTTAACAATCGTGTGGCGACCGTCATCAGGGCGACAAGTGCCGCTCCCGTACGCGTACATTACACTGATACAAGTACACAGAGAGTGGTAGTGAGCAGTAGTAAGAGTGATAGTAATAGTTGTGTACGGACCTGTGACAATATGGTGTCAGATAGTCAGTGATCGCAGCCACCATGACCTCCCAGTTCGCGTACAGGTCCTCCCCGCCCAACCAGGTGAGTCGTGCTAAACGAGCGTTCCTTGTGCCTTGTGCCCCCTGCCCCCATACAGTGTTGCGCCCCCATTATACAGTCAAGTCTACACTGAAAACCAATCATCAATAGTCCAGTATACAGTATACAAAGCTAAACCAACCGACCATTCAATATGCACTTATAAATATAGCGTGATTGTTATTATTAAACCGCATTTCTTCTTTTTCTTTTCAATTAATAAAAGTGACAAGCATTATCGATAAGTTTCTATCACACACGACATCTTCATATACATATATATATATAAGGAAACATCAAAACTAATAATATTTTCATAATTAGAGTCCGTTCCGCTTTGATGGAGTTGCTTTGCTTTTCACGCCCAAAATACCATATAATTTACTGTAATAACAAGCGCAAGTACAACGAATACACAATAATTTAATACAATTCAATTATAACATCCTCAAATTGGTCGTTTGCAAGAGTGAGACGAGCCGCCACTGCCACGCGGATTATCATTCTTATGATAATCATTATTCTATTTGTGGTCGGAATCGATCAATCACCTGTTTTTGGATGAAATCTCTCTTAATTGGACCTGCTAAAGAAACACACGCCATGATAAATGACTTTTGATGACAAAAAATAACGCTTCATTTACTTTTAACACGCACACAAATGCACCAACTCGTGTTTTTTGTATAATTCAAATTTGTATTCAAATTATTGGTAATTTATTTTCAATTTCAATTAAACACATTTCCATGATCCATTATAAAAAATAATTATTTTGGTTTGTTCTATTGTGATTGCATAAAACTGCAACATTGGCTGAAATTTGACTCTTAGTCAAGCAGTTTTTATACTACCTTTTGCAATTCAGAATGATATATATTTTTACATATATAAAATGTGAATATAATAAGTATTCCTTCAAACAATGAGCTACGTAACTCGAGAACTAATGGTTTATATTTATCCAATCAATTAGTTTGTTCTTTAGTGATTACAAAAAATGCAAAATCAATTGAAATTTGACTCTTAAAGTTTTGACTCTTAGTCAAGCAGTTTTTGCGATTCTAAAAAAATACGTACACAATATAAAATCAATTCATAATGTTATATATAATTGTTATTTTTTATTAAACACATAGCTATGTTCCTTTACTCATCTTTCAATATAAAAAAAGTATTCCTTCAAACAATGAGCTACGTAACTCGAGAACTAATGGTTTATATTTATCCAATCAATTAGTTTGTTCTTTAGTGATTGCAAAAAATGCAACATTAATTGAAATTTGACTCTTAAGTTTTGACTCTTGGTCAAGCAGTTTTTGCGATTCTAAAAAAATACGTACAGAATATAAAATCAATTCAGAATATTTTATATATGACCTAACAATAAATAATTAAACACATAGCTTTGATTCTTTTTTATATCTTTCAATATAAAAAAAAAGTATTCCATCAAACAATGATTATTTTGTTCTTTAGTGATTGCACAAAAACGCATAATTAGCTGAAATTTGACTCTAGTGTTAAATAGCTCAATATTTGAAGAAATTGACTCTTAGTCAAGGACCTTTTGCGATTGTAAAAAAATACGTACAAAATATAAAATCGATTCAGAATGTTATAATATTCTCGTCTACATGTGTGAAGGTATGATTTTTTTTTACCAACAAATTAATAGTTAAATATTTTGGTGCAAACATAATATAAATTATGAATTAAGCATGAGTAAAACTGCATATTTTAACACATTTTTTTTGTGTAAACAGACAGTCAATACAGTATAGAATCGCATCTTATTGTATTGTAATGAAGTGATTCTACAATTATTCCTTGACACAGTGAATAATTTCGCTCGATATAATATTGAGTGCTTGTTGAATGCGGCAGTGTATGATTGTAGTTATTTAAAAAGGTGATAAAAAGGAGGATATAGTTGTATTAAGTATGGTATTAAGGTGCCTTTAACGAGCCCCCAAATGGTAAAGACCCGTTCACACGTTTCCTTTTAGAGCCGCTTAAATCATACCTTTGCACTTTACGATACTTTTACAGTGAGCCACGAGTGCAGCAGCCCCAAATAAGTGTTTAGTTATAATATTAGTATTTAATGGGGTTTTAACAAACAGTAAAACAATGGGGTTCCATTGGCCAAGTTCACTCGACACCGTGTTTTGTGTGCGGAACAAATCGGCGCTAATTAAAGGGTGCCCTGTTTGCCACATTCCTATTAACTATTATTATAAATATATATTTTTTAAATTTTTAATATAATTTCGCATCCATAATACATCGGGACATTTATATAAAAAATAATTATTTTGATTGAATGCCATCAATATAAAATAAATAAACACAAAACTTGTGATATCATCTCATATAAAAACGAATATTTTTAACACAACATCTTCTCAGTTCTTACGATAAATTATGTGCTTTTTAGAATTAAATTCATATTTAAAAAAATCGATATATTAACAATAGCATTCATTCGATGAATATTAATGACTAATCGCATTGTTGTACTCAATATTCCTGTTGTTTTGCATTTCGATTAATTGAATGATATTCAAAAAAATATTACATTAACGAAAACAGTCTTATATTTCATTTTATTATAAGCTTTTAACTATTACTAGTTACATAGATCACCGACTTAATAATCAATATTTACCTTACAATACAACATATCAGAGTAAACCTGGACCCATTATCAAAGTATTTGTAGCCAAATCAATCTCTTCTAAAAAAATGTTGATTTTCATAATAATTATATTAATAAAATCCCGATCGAATGTCTATCCAGAATTACTCTGATTTCCTGGATCGTAAGATAAATATTGAGGCAATTTTCATTGATTTTTATTTAAATAGGGATCGAAGGTGTTTAGAATAACGGTAAACTTAACTATTACTAGTTACACAGGTCACCGACTTAATAATCAGTATTTACCTTACAATACAGGAAATCAGAGTAAATAGTGATCAAGTCGATCGATTGGGATTTTATTCGTTTTTAAATTTGTTTTTAAATCGGATAATAGTTATAATAATATAAATGCAACGTCTATATTTTTATTGTATAGAGCATATTCAAATTCCGATGAAATAATACAATAGTAAAATGTTGCAAAGGTAATTAATTAATAGTTACACGTGCGGTTAAAGGTTGAAATAAGTGCTTAGCTTATAATTTAGAAATACTACAAATAAATCAAGTCATTGAATATCGTTCGTTTCCTCGAATCTGTAATTGCGTCATTATAAAAATAATAAATGTTAAAGTAGCCAGGTGTGTTATGATATGATTATATTGCCGTGACTTGTCACACCGCTGACTGATCTGTCTCGGACGAATACTACACGAAACAGTATGATTTGCATGACATGACAGTGTAACTATTAATATGGTGTCCGGCAGAGGATCGCAGTCAGGACTGGAATACTGATGGCGGCCTCTACTACAGGATATCCGCTAAGGACGATGACCTGCAACCAGGAACAACCTGTCCTTTCCTAATCTCACTTTACATCAACACTCATTACTAACTTATCCTTTAACTACCAGTTATATCGACAATCACTCATCTCAATCATCGATCAGACCACGCTATTTCACTCTTCTCTAATTAATTAACAGACTCTGCAAAATGCCATTTCGCTACCTTATAATCAATTTTGGCAAAAAAATGCTAAAGTATGCTCGTCCACTCCCTGTGCCCCACTGCGACACTAAATATCTTATAACCTAAGCTCGGCTAAGAGGGTGAAAAAACATGTTTTCAATTGCTTATAATTATAGAGCAATGACAATGTGATTATGTCAATATCCAAAAATTCAAATAGCAATTGGCACAAAATAAAGAAAACCTATTTTTTCACCCTCTTAACCAGGGATTGGCTATATCTATTAGTTAATTTAACTCTTTTCCATATACAATTGCATTCAATTTACGTCATTTTCAATAATAATTATTATAATGGACTTATATTGAGATTTTTATGCAATCATCATACAATTGCACTATAATGGATTTTAAGTACACACACATTTATATATATATATATATATATATATATATATATATATATATATATATATATATATATATATTTTTTTTTTAAATATCTAAAAGTATTTAAACAAATAGCGATATTAGAAATACAGACAGACATTTAACTATGTAATAATAATGCAATAAAATATGGAGGATGTAATGAATATTTATATAATTCAATGATCGGCAAAATGATCGTTTAGTTATTAATATAATAATATATATAATTGTCTAACGTGTGTGTATGTGCGGGTCCTTCGACCATCGGTGTTACTAGATGGAAGAATAATATTTCATGTAATAATTTTACAACAATTAATACATGTCTAAAATCTCGAAACGGGTATTTTAATGATAATAATATTAAATTAATTTTAAAATAATATTAGACATATTTAATAATTATACATAAAATATATACAGAGTCGCTATATGTAGAAAAATAGTCCTTGATGTATCTGGAACTGAGTCACGAGTCAATGTATTAAACGTCAAAACATGTTGATTTTCAATCATTATTAAACTTTTTCGAAATAGTAACATAGTCCTATTTAACCGGCAACTAATGTAGATTCATCTATTATCTATAACACATTTCATGTCTCTGGCAATAGAAGGTACTTAATCGGAAACTGTTATTATTTATAAATAATATTCAAACGGAGTAACACGTGACAGACAGTGTTACCGGGTGGAAAAAAAATTAATTAAAAAAAAAATAGAGATATTTAATAATGCATAATAAATGACAAATTGAAAATTTAGTATTTTAGAGAAGCCACATTGAAGTCACAATTTATTATTTATTATATCGACATAAAGCATTGAATAGAAGTCGTCTGCTGTGTAAATAGAGGAATGTAAAGCATTGAACGGTTTATGGTGTTGATTTAGTCCGACACCATAAATCAAATGAGATTTGATACATTTTAAAATATTTTGACATTCGGTGTTTGGGTGCCTTTTTTAGGGGATGTCATTTCACGGTTACTTCGTTACGGTCTTCACCAGCGGATTTATCATTTCATAAATCAGGCAGGGGGATGCGATCTTCGATCCTGGCGAATATTCATCCACATTGACTCTCAGTTATAATATAACGACGACTTTTAACAAAGCGAGCGTGACACTGAGTCGTCAGTCAGTCAAACACCCTACACGATGCCTTCTTATCTGCACATCTCTCGCACTTATTTATTATATTTTTCACCTAATTATTATAAATTATGAATCGAAACTGCGAGCAGCTGTCCTTCGGGAACCGTTCGTTATTTAAACAATGACTGAAAACAGTTGACACGCCATTACATTCATAATTAATCAATGCAATCGACTACTTATTTGTATCCATTCATTCAAGAAACCATAATCCTTCATACAATTTATATAATAACATAACTGAATATCCGTTTTCATTGATAAGAATGCCATACAACTGGATGTATCTATATCAAGATGGCGGACCAAGCAGACGAGTCTGAGTGGGACAATTTGTTCCCATTATTAAGAGAGTCATACTGTGAAATTTATTTATTATTAAAAAAATAATAAGAGAATAAAGTCTTTTTGTATACAAACACAAATGCCAAATTCATTTGCTTGGTCCGCCATATTGATATATATATATACATACAATTGTTCAGCCTGCTAATATTTCTATAGTATTTTTTTGTTCCCATTAATAATAATAAGAGTCAAACTTAGAAACGTATTTATTAAAAAAAATAATAAGGAAATAAAGTGTTTTTTGTATACAACCACAAATGCCAAATTCATCTGCTTGGTCCGCCATATTGATATATATATACATACAGTTTTTCGGCCTGCTAATATTTCTATAGTATTTTTTGTTCCCATTAATAGTAATAAGAGTCAAACATAGAAATGTATTTATTATAAAAAAATAAGGAAATAAAGTGTTTTGTGGATTTTTTGTATACAACAAATGCCAAATTCATCTGATTGGTCCACCATATTGATATTTATACATTCAGTTGTTCGGCCTGCTAATATATCTATGGTATCGTTTGTTCCCATTAATAATTATAAGAGTCAAACTGTGAAATGTATTTATGATTAAAAATAATAATAAGGAAATAAAGTGCTTAGTGGATTTTTTACATACAAAATCTTCTTGGTCCACCATATTGGTATTTATACATCCAGTTGTTCGGCCTTCTAATACAGGTGGTGTTATTCACCCAGCCTCTTAATTTTTGATAATCAAACCTTAAGAATGAGAATCAAACGAAGCATATTATTTGATTCATGAAATTCTTCCAGTTATTAGTTGTATCATACTGTATTACCACTAGAGCATTACGGGGGATCCCAAATCGCAGTGATGATAATGTAGATGAATATGAATTGATTTAATAAGGACATTGATCATTTGAAGGAGGTTTTTTCTGGGTTGTGTCGTTCAGACAGTAAATTAATACAAATATTTAAGTATCGGTTAAAAGAGCAGCTGGGTTTAATCCATAATAAGTTGTTTCCAGTATTATTTTTTTTATAAAATTGTTCTGCTCTAATCGTCTGTTCTGTTTTGAATAATAATGTGTGTATTGCAAGAGAGTGTATAATTAGTATAATAGGCAGAAATCGATAGTCGTGTGAGTTAACACGTTGTTTGTGAGTTGCTAGCTGGGTGGTTAATTTATGGTTTGTGGGTATTAGTTATTAGACGTTAGTATTTGTGGTTATACGTGGAATAATATATATATATAAAAAATATGTTTGTAAGGTGGCATGTAACACTAATGTAGTAATGTAGCACGGAGGTCAGCGTGTTTATGATTTACACTAGCTATTCCATACACCAAGTCACGCCATTAATTACTAGTAGTAATAGTGGGTATCGGTAGCCAGGTGGGCGAGGTGCTAACTGCTCGTTATAAGCACCGAGGCCGTCTCGACTATACAGGCCACAATGCTACACACAATTCTACCGAACAGCTGTGAACGGTAGTCGTTCGAACGACGCTCATTGTATGAGAATTTGGCTAAATTATATACTAACACTACTCTATACAACCTATTTACACTACGATCACAATCTTATATATCTACTCTACACAATCATTACATTTTTATGCGCACAAAGATAAAAAAAAGATTTAAAAAATGACCGTTAATCGAGTTTTATTAGGTATTTTGGTCGTATTGATTTAATCTAAATGTAAATATGATTGTTATGCATCTAAATATGTAATAATAGTGTAGAGTAGGTATATGGGAATAGGTGATATATTTTTTATTATGATCGTAGTGTAAATATATACATTAAAGTGGCGTAATTCTTGAAATATATATAATATCGCCTGATTTCCATACTTCGCATACTGTATCCACAGCACTGACGTCACACATTCTACCTGGAGGCCCGTGTAATATGATAGTTATGCATCTAAATATGTAATAATAGTGTAGAGTAGGTATATGGGAATAGGTGATATATTTTTTATTGTGATCGTAGTGTAAATATGTATATTAGAATGCTTGAAATGTGTATATGCGACCGCAGCGCTGACGTCACACATTCAACCTGGAGGCCCGTGTAAACAACTTTCGGTGGCCCCGAACGACCACCTGCTTAGAA
The DNA here is from genome assembly GCA_022606485.1 of Agraylea sexmaculata. Lineage (NCBI taxonomy): Eukaryota > Metazoa > Arthropoda > Insecta > Trichoptera > Hydroptilidae > Agraylea > Agraylea sexmaculata. The sequence goes on from JAGTTH010005310.1 coordinate 19,963, forward strand.
CCGCCGAAAAGGCACACGCGCTTAATGACGTGTGTTTGTTAATATTGTGACAAAGGTCGCTTATTAAAAATAATTGCATCAACGGTAGCTTTCAGATGTCAGATTTGCAATGCACTTGTGCCAACAAATTCATTTGCAAGTGAAAAGGCCATTTCGTGTTTCCTCAAGCCTCGACACGCAAACGGACACGCTCGATATCTACAATATATGTATGTATATAATATCTGGCCGATCACTATCACTAATAGCAATACCAGATTTTAGGTCACCATTAGCCAGTCGACCCTGTGTGATAACAACAGATAATTTGTATATGTACACAGCAAATAATCTAATGATAATAATATTACCTGATCGAGCGCCTCTCGTGTTTGTTATACGGTAATGGGTGCAGGGACGAGGAGCTAGCTGATAGTGATAGTGATGGCTTACGATGAAATCAAATAAAATATATTAGTCTAAGGTTGCCGGTCCTGGTAATGTGTTTAGTTTGGAACGTCTTGTAGATTTGTATCGAGTTTATTTGATGATGCCGACGGTGACAACATATCGTCATACCAGCTTACACTACACCCTCATCACAAACTGTCTTCACACACTCAACTAGTTTAAATATTATTTAGTATATTAGTAAATGCACCCTTCGATTACCACAGATCACTTAGTTTCGAGTAGTCTATCCTATTGACGCCATCATCTGTAAAGCTTGTAAACGTACACTGTAGAGACGGTAATAGAGTTGCTTTGCTGTACTTTTGATCGGTGTTTTGTTAATTAGTGCCTCGCCCGAGGCTCACAAGAGGCATAAACTAACAAAAAACCGATCATAAGTGTAGCTAAGTAACTCTACTATCGTATTTACAGTGACGTATGTCTGAGGCACCTAGTAAAAAAAATCGACCCACAGTATAGCAAAGCAACTCGACTACTGTCTTTACGGCGCTGTACGTTTATGGCAACGTACGCCTAGGAAACTATTACCTAAGAATACTATTAGTGGCGATACAAATAGTATTGCACGTGGATTTACACGGCGATTCAGTGTGTAGTAGAGTAACTGTATAGCGGCTTATAAGGTGTAGCTAAATAACTCCACTATCGTATTTACAATGACGTACGCCTGGATTCTGTTTCTTTAATTATATATATTAGAGTTCTTCAGATCTAGTTCACTATATTGACTTCAGTGGACACCGTTTTCGAGATATTTTTAAAGCTCTTCAATTAGATTAAAGCATGCTTAAATTAATAAAAATATGACCTACAACATGTTTCCCTGATTTCATCATATTTAATAAAAACAATTATATGGAATATGCGTGTCTTTATTTATGTCTATCAATTAGAATTATAAATTATCTCGTCAAATATAGACTTAAGACTTTCTACAATCATGACTTTATGCTTATAAGACATTATTTTTGAGTTATACATTTAATACATAGTTAGGTTAAAGATTTGCATGGAATGAAGAAGATTTATCAACCGCGGCTAGAGATGTGCCAAGGTTGAACAAATATTATAGTATTGAAGTATTTTCTAAACGTTACAATTTTTAATAGATGAGTTATTTTGTTATCACCCTGCATATGGGGCAGATTTATTTTGAAATGTGGTTTTGTGATAAGAAAATTTATATATATATATATATATATATATATATATATATATATATATAAATGTATACTTATTGATTATTTGACGCCTCTGTGATTTGTACAAATCAAATAGATATTATCATCATAATGTATATGCCGACAATATATTTATTATTCATGAAAATATGTCACATTTTACATGTGTTTTTAATTAAGTCACCTTATCTACGCTCGATAATGTCGCGATTTTAAAGTGAATACTCCACATATGAAATAACAACAATTATTATCATCATCATCATCATAACTAACGGAGTCGATAGTTAAGCAGGTGAATTAGTTATTCCTTGAACACAACACCTGTCTAACTAATTGTCACTTGTAAATTATTGGCTTCATTATTTGCCAAATACCCGCTATTAACTACTGAACACTTTTTTTTATAATTATATAAATTTCGTAAATGTGCCCAATTTGTTAACAACCCTCTTATGTACACCTGGTTGAAACATCAACAAATGGGTTAAATTATTATTTTAATGGATTAAATCCAAATTTCTTATTAGTTTAATAAATTAATTTAAAACCTGCCTTTTGACTACACGTACTTAATCAGAAGTTTAATAAAATATATAGATTAACAATTAAATGTCGATACATTAATTGACAATTATTCAAAATATTGAAGCGTGAAATTATACCTAATGAAAACTACATAATAAAACACAATATAACTAAACTTTCAGTTTCCTATGCGTACGTCTCCGAAAATAGGTAGTAAAGTTACATTGCTACAATTTTTTTAGCTTAGTATTAAACCTACTGTTTAGAGATTAATTTTATTAGAAATGAAAAAAAAAAAACATTTTAAATTTGCAAGATAAAAAGGGGGACTCTACCTCTATAAAGATGACGGTTAGGGTCGTATTCAATATAATAGTGTAATCAGAGTGTGTGCGTGCGGTGCGTATGCATGTATACCAATTCTAATAAGCCCTAGCCTAATTGTATACGTACCATTACCATCAAATCTAGCACGACTCAATAAGTATTATATCGAATGCTTAAGATTGGGATTCCTAGGCGTGACACCGTTAAGATGGCAATAGAGTTGTTTTGCTGTACTTTTGATCGTTTTTTTTGTTAATTAGTGCCTCGCCCGAGGCTCACAAGAGGCATAAACTAACAAAAAACCGATCATAAGTGTAGCCAAGTAACTCTACTATCGTATTTACGGTGACGTATGTCTGAGGCACCAAATAAAAAAAATCAACCCCGAGTATAGCAAAGCAACTCGACTACCGTCTTTACGGCGCTGTACGTTTATGGCAACGTACGCGTATTAGTGGCGATACAATAATAGTATTGCAGGTGGATTTACACGGCGAATCAGTGTGTAGTAGAGTAACTGTAGAGCGGCTTATAATATAAGCGAGCGTATGCTAGTTTAATGTAATGTTCACACCTTAGTGGCTTCTTTAATACGGCCACAACACACATAATCATAGTGTGTTTTCGATCATCAGTTATATTGTTAATATTGTACGAAGCTGTAGTGTGTGGAAGAGAATCTAATGTAAAGTGGAACATTGTTAACAAGTTTTAATCGACTTTGGAAGTTAACGCCGGAGCCACGCCTTCTCTTCTATTCCATACTTACTTGACACTCATGATTTATTACTCGCTAACTTTGTAATAACACGCCTCATCCTACAAACACACTCACTTCAATATATATATATATATAAATGTGAAAATACTCTTATTTGGCTCGTTTTAATTGATCCATTGTAAACTAGTGAAACGCTTATTCCCATGGATTAACTAATTTGTGAACATATAAAAACACACCTTTTTGCCATAGTCGCTTTGAACCGCCGACCGTCTTGTATTGAAGAAATAAATCATATTCACACACACAGACAGACAGACGCACAAGTCCAATTGTTTAACTATTCATAATAATAATTATAACTAAGCAACACGCACACAGACATTTCTCACCGCGAAACATCTTCATTCCAATCACAAATTATATATCTGATAAAAGTGACGTGTCTGCATTTCTACGCTCTTATCTAATTATTGCGATCTGCGAGTTTTATTGTTCCCAGAACCACATTCAGTGTGGTGGATTGATTTGTCAAAGGAATATATAGCCTGCTCTAGCGTATAATATCGTAAGTGCAAAAAATCTGTGTGCTCTTAAGTCTTTATGGAACTGAGCCACATATTGCATGTATTAAAATGTTGCTTTTCAATCATTATTTAACCTATTAAATGACACTCTTTACAAATAATAATATAGTCCTATTTGACCGGCAACTAATTTCATGTCTCTGTCAATAGAATGTATTTAATCGTTAATTGTTATATGTTATAAATAATAATTAAACCGAGTGATACGTGACAGGCAGTGTTACCAGATGAAACAATAATATTTTATTACAATCAATACATTTCTAAAAACTTAAAACGGGTATTTTAATGATGATAATAATAAATGACAATTCTAAAAAACAGTATTTATCGGGAAACTCGCTTTTTAAATATTGTGATGGGTGTTGTCATATATGAAAATAGTATTTTTTTTTTAATAATAGATGAATCTACATTAGTTGCCGGTTAAATAGGACCATTTTACTATTTAGAAAAAGATCTATTTAATAGGTTAAATAATTATTGAAAATCAACATTTTTTGACGTTTTATACATTTCATACATACAATATGTGGCTCAGTTCCATAAAGACTTGAGAGCACACAGATTTTTTTTGCACTTACGATATTATACGCTGGAACAGTTGATATGTATATATATATATATATATATATATATATATATATATATATATATATATATATATATATATATATATATATATATATATGATGAAGGGATGGTCTCCTTGGAGATCCAGCTTTTGTTGGTACTGATTAATGGAGCTGTGTTCGGAAGCCATGATAGTTGCTCGCCTGCCACTGCTTAGCCTTAGAAACAGCTTCTTAATGTATTTTAAATGTAATTTTAATATTGTTCGGTGTTACGGGAATGCTGACAATAAAAAACATGGCGCTTTACACACACATATCAATACATAACACTAATATATGGATAGCCTATGTACAATGTACCATGTACTACTAATCGCCATCCACAAGCTAAAACCGACCGACTATCTCTCATATTATGTACGACTAATAATTAGTGTTGTATGGCGATAGTAACTTAACACCGATGCTTACATAATGGCTGTCGTATTACATGGAATACTTTACTCCAAATCAGGTTTTCAACCCCCAAACATAATATTGTATAGAAACATTACGCCCCTCCTATTAATGACCAACCGGTTTGTTGAACCACTGTATATGTAGAGATGACGGACTATGACTGGATAGACACCCTTGCTGTTTGTTGCGTTTAGCGTTGCGTTATTGTTGTAATTTAGAGTTGTGATGTAATGTTTGGCCAGCAAGCACACAGGCCGCTATTAAATGTAGAACCAATAAGGTTTTTCTAACTCTTGTTACAGAGCGGAATATCGACAGGGTCCAGCTCGCCGCCAGCAGTGTCTTCGGGGGGCGCGGGGGCGGCGGTGGCCAGCACAGTGCCCCCGGGTCAGAGGTCGGGCCCTTCACCACCGGCGGCGGGGAGCAACCAGGCCGGCAGTGGGGGCGGCGGAGCCCCTCGCTGCTGTGACACCGGCAGGCCCATCTTCCAGGACCCCATAACAGGGCAGACAGTGTGCTCGTGCCAATACGAGCTGCTCTCTTATAGAAGACTCGCTACAGCCGGAGTGCCATTATCAGTGTACAGTGCCAACTACTCAGAAGCGGCCGCGGCAGCAGGAATGGCCGCCTACTTCCCGGCCCTCGCGGCAGACCAGGCCCCCTTCTACACTAACGCGGTGAGTCTATGCATTTTTCATACTACTTAGGGCCGGTTTCTTAAAGTCGTCCTAAATCGTGTCAATTCCGCGCCAAATGCGTCTCTTTTAAGATGTAGCTCGTGCTACCAGCTATCACATCCTTGATATTCCCCCATTCCAGTTTCGTGATAAACTCGTCACTTTGCACACAGTTGCCTGTATGCAAGTTCTCTTGAATACTCGGCTATAGCTTTAGTATCGTTTCAAGAATCGGAATATTTGTATATGACACGTGATCATACAATCTTTTGCCACGTAGCACACGATTTAACACGGCTTGAAGAAACTGGCTCTTACTATTCCAATATATATATATATATATATATATGTATATACCTTTACTGAGTGTAAGCATCCCCCGTGTGTGGTGAGTCACACCCCCTGACAACCCTTAACACGTGTCTCGGAGGTCTTTTCGACTCGCTTCTATCAAATTTGAAATTCGGATTCTTAGAGAGGAATAAATCGACTTGCCACATATAAGATGATGTCAAACAAGTGTCTCTGTACAAATATACTTTACGTCGTCGTTCTTTCTCGACACACACGAGGAGATTATAAGATTTCACAACGGCGGCTATTTATATTGGAAACATTCATTAGAAATGTGAAATGGTCGGTTTGTTGTACATGCATACATAGTGTATAATATTGTAATAAAAGTCGTTATGACATCGGTCGTTATAATGTGTGGCCGTTACTGTGTACAAATACAAGAGCAGTGTGTATATAGCGAGTAATAACAGAGTATTAGTATTCTATTCGATGTTTTATTATACTGTACCACCGTGTCATTGGATTAAACACATTTTAGTGGGGACGGAGGCTCTTCTTCCCTTATAATAATATTGTACATAATACATCTGTCCAAATACCCGCCATGTACTCCTGTCGAATATCCCTAATATTATTTATGTAAATCTCGCCCGTTATGTGGGAATCCTGTAATGTTTGTTGATTACTAGTCTAAGTACTTTTATTTGGCGCTTTCCACTCTCCTTTTTAAGGTTTCAATATGTAAAATGTGTCAGTCTGTAATGCCGACTACTTACAATAGCTTTACAACTTCCATACACGACATCGGGAATATCAATTTCAATTTGTCGCTTGACACTTGGCTTTACTGTTCTAATATTTATAAAAAAAAATGATCGCCGAGTATAATCCAATAAGAGTAATATATTAGCATTATGACTACTGTTCTTTACAATACACCGGGTATTCTCGGTGCCCACCGAGGAAGACCTGCACAAAGCTGACGATTTATGAAACTGGATGTACAATCTTCGAGGCGCCCACTAATCACACACGATAATATTGATAATTTATCAGTGTGGTGTGCGCTCGGCCTAGTCGTTTAACAGTGTGAATGGATCGTTGTGGCTTCATTGGGTTCCAAACAGGTCGTACATCTTGGACCCACAACAGTGGTCAGCTGGAAATACTTCGAAGGAGGGACCTCGTACCTGATCAATGAAGATATTTTTACACTCGGATAATGTAATAAAATATTAGAGTAATAAATTATCGAGTATTGTGATCCCGACACCCGTGGAATTCAGTAGCAACAACAACACTAATATTTATAATACGACACACACAATGAATGGACTCCTTCCTTGAACGACTCAATCACTGGCACTTTTTTTATAAATTCCACCCGCGCTCCCTATTATATTCTATCAATTAATTTACGAGTGTGGCCAGCACTCGATTTGTGGTGGTGTTTTTAGTGGCGATCCCGTTCAACCAATCGGCATTTAACACCAATTATGACCGTCACTGGCGACAATATTTTATGGTTAATTAGAGACAATTGCGCAATGGATCGGCAATCAATCACAATTATTGATATCGCGGTACCCTCATTGTTATGGAAACGGCGAATCTAGTGTATTATCACTGTTTAATGATTGTTTGCCTTATTTGTTGTCAGCAGGCTGCCGGTATAGAGCTGAAGGAGAACCTGACTGCGGGGGCTGCTTCGTGGCCCTACCCCTCCGTGTATCATCCCTACGATGCCACCTTCGCCGGCTACCCCTTTAATGGGTAAGTACTTCTCTATATCCTTGTTGTTTTTTTTGCTGATCTTTTATTTTGCGTCCGTGCCTCGATTGAGATGATAATTGCAGAGGTGACGACAGAGAGCCTCTAAACTAGTTTGTGGTCGTGTCGAAGGTGAAGCTTGTCGAGATCAAATATGTGTTGTGTGGTGAATATTCAAGTGGAGAGAAGGCTGTTTTATTTTCGGGAGGGTTGAGGCCCTGGCCGTGTCCAGTCTGAGGGAGGGAATTATTAATGACAGGATGGACACTTCCAACACACTTGCATTCTTTATGATCATCCAGAATCCCTTCTTGTTCCTCCTCTCCTCACTTGCGTGCGTTACTTTTATTTTGCATTTGCGATGTCCTGCAATATTATTTTTTCAGATCGTCTCCTTCGTCCACTCGCACCGTAAGTAAACAACTTTTTATTCCGTCTATCGATAGCGTTATGTACGACCCGAGTTGAGTTACACGATTCGTGCAAATAACGCGGCATTCCGTTCGCACCGTACACGTTTTATCAATTAATGTTAAATATAGTTATTTGTAATTCAAAGCGGGTGTTAATATATGTTAACAAGGTGTGGCAGTTACTTTTATAATATTACTATATGAAAGACTATCAAATATCAGAGATGCCGCGTCGCGTCGTGTCAAACTACCTTAATCAAATTCACACCTATCACATTCTCTTATCCGTCTTCATCTAAACTTCGGTGAATATCAACTGTTGATGATTGAGACATTATATTTTGTCGTTGCAAATATTAAAAGTTAAGTCATGCGATGTAACAAACGTATCAAACCGGGGCCACCGAAAGTTGTTCACACGGGCCTCCAGGTAGAATGTGTGACGTCAGCGCTGTAGTCGCATATATACATTTCAAGCATTACGCCACTCTAATAAACATATTTACACTACGATTACAATGAAAAATATATCACTTATTCCCATATACCTAATCTACACTATTATTACATATTTGCATGCATAACTATCATGTTACACGGGCCTCCAGGTAGAATGTGTGATGTCAGCGCTGTGGGTACAGTATGCGAAGTATGGAAATCAAGCGATATTATATACATTTCAAGCATTACGCCATTCTAATGTATATATTTACACTACGATCATAATAAAAAATATATCACCTATTCCCATATACCTTCTCTACACTATTATTACATATTTACATGCATAACCATCATATTTACATTTAGATTAAATCAAGACGACCAAAATATCTAATAAAACTCGATTAACGGTCATTTTTAAATGTTTTTTATAGTTGTGCGTATAAAAATGTAATGATTGTATTAAGTAGATATGTAAGAGTAGGTGATTTTATTTTTACGAAGATTGTAGTGTAAATAGGTTGTATAGAGTAGTGTAATGGTTGAAAAGTATATCATTTGGCATAGCGCCGTACGAACGACCACCGTTCACAGCTGTTCGGTAGAATTCTTGCCTGTATAGTCGAGACAGCCTTGATCAAACCCGAGACTCGCCCATAATAAGTTCACACCTGGCCATCATCATCATCAACATGATCACCCTTCTTCACGCCGCGACACTCGATTATCTTCCCGTCACATCGTACCTGGAGTTTTATTTAGAGCAGTGTATGCGATATGCTGATGAGGTGAACTAATAATCCATCAAGTTTGACGTAGTTTAGGTATAAATGAATCGGAACAGCAGGGCTGGCAAACTAGGCGGGTGATTTATGCATTTTTAATTACTCAACCGCAGGAGCTGGAAATCCAAAAGGGACAAAATATACAGGCAGATCTGTTTTTTATACATTTTGCCGACGAGGCGTCACACTTTCCTGCCAACTTTTTAATGGATTCCCCGGGCTCGGTGTCTGTCCTAAACATTCTGAGCTTCCACACAACTCAATATATATATATATATGTGATTGTATTAAATGGAAAGTGTGCATGTTGACATTAAAGGAACCAGTGTAAATATAAGCAGCGTTTTACGATAAGCAATATTAATCAATTAAGTAATATGGCGACAGAAAGCCGGTTCTGAGACGAGACAAACCACTCGCTACTAATGGACCAAATACAGGGCTTCAACACACATATTATTCATTATTATAACGCCAAAGGTTGTTCTGTCCACCTTCACGCTTTCTTATTAAAAATCAATTAGGAATTATAAATGAACGGGTCGAGTGTGATGTGTGAAACCGTGAAGTGTTCTTCCGGTAAGATAAGACAGATATATATATATATATATATATATATATATATATATATATATATATATATATATATATATATATATATATATATATATATATATATATATATATATATATATATATATATATATACAAGTCACCTGTCCGCTTCTTTAATTAGGTTACATATTTTATAAGTGTTATTGTAATAATATGTAATGCGGTACAGTTACTAATGAATATGGCAACAGCTCGCCCACTTTGTCTCTTGGCTAAAGCTATTAGAAACAAATAAATTGCTTATCTTTGAATGCTAATGTTGAATATATGGAATAGATTCAGATAACAACACCATCCGACATTCCCATCCGTGCACAACCTTTTCAATTATATATTAATACATTTTAATTAAACTATTTTATAGGATTCTATATTTCCAGTACTTCACTCAGTCTGAGATTGATTGTTGTGTTCGCTTGGTCGATCATTGGGAACACGACAATTAATCACCACAGCCTAATTAATAATTACTCGTTATAATAAGGAAATTGTTGACAGATATTAATTCATAATAATATTCAATCACAATATATTTTTTTTTTGCGTTGTATGAAGTCAATAATCAAATCTTAAATATGTATTTACTTGTGATATTGTATGTGCATAAAGAAATTAAATTGATCATACACATTTTAAGATTTTTACCCGTTTAAATTAATGTGGATAAGGTTAAAGGTTCAACTTCCGCTCGAGTCAAAAAAAAGCTCACTTTATTAAAGTTTTCCCAAATCCAGTTGCCACTTTTAAAAAGAAAATATTTTTATTTTATTACAATAATAGTAGAGTATTTTAATTGAAATTTTAATGTTTTTTAATGTTCTGCGAGGTTTTTTTATAAGACGGTAATAAGTAGTTTATTTTATCATTCGGAACATGTTTGAATTTTCAAAGTAAATTATAAATAAAATAATTTAATACGGTTTTCATATGATGACAACACTCATCACAGTATTTAAATAGCGAGTTTCCCGATAAATACTGTTTTTTAAGTATTGTCACTTTTTATGCATTATTAAATATCTCTTTTTTGCATTATTAAATGTCTCTTTCTTTATCTCTATTTTGAAATTAATTTAATTTTATTATCCATAAAAAAATCGTTTTGAGATTTCAGATATATATTAATTGTAGTAAAATAATAAAATATGATTGTTCCATCTGGTAACACTGCCTGTTATGCGTCACTCCGTTTGAATATAATATCTAAAATATAACAGTTTACGATTAAATACCTTTTATTGACAGAGACATGAAATGTGTTATAGATAATAAATGAATCTACATTAGTTGCCGGTCAAATAGGACCATTTTAATATTTGTAAAAAGTGTCATTTAATAGGTTAAATTATGTTTAAAAATGAAGCATATTTTCATAGACTTGATACATTTGGAAGAGCTACTAATTTCCGATATAATATAGTGTTTGTTTCAGTCAGAATCATTTAAATAACTGGATACAATAATATAGTATCAGGAAAACATGAAATAAAATATTATTCTTCCATCTGGTAACATCATGGTGGTTGAGGGAACTGTACATATTATATTATTTTGAAATAATATGGATCTGTACAGACAGACATAACATACACACACGTTCGACAGTTATAGATATAATGATTATCGATTAATTTGGATGATATTGTGGGGGCAAGGAACTGTTTTTAATGTGCGTGAAATGGTTGAGCGCCCCTAATCTGACGTGAATGTTAGTTAGTAGTAATTAAAATGCTGGTTCGATGTTCTATTCCAATAAAATAATATATCCACCTCGAAGTTTTAAATTTATCTGAGCGATAAAACGAGGTGTGTTTTATTTTCGAAGCTCGCTCTTTTTCCAATCCGATGAGTAGGAATGTATTAATGTTGTCATCTCCATGCGTAACCCTGTTTAGTGAGTACTGACAGATAGTGTGCCGCCCCTGTGCCGCCCCGCCTAGAAGCCATCAATCAGCGTTTTGCATCGCGCATCTGTTTTCAATGTGATATTAAAATTTAATAATAATAAGGGGCATTTCACACCCCCTTCGCACCCTTTCACGAGCTTCTTTATGGCCGCTGCCATTTGTCGCCCTCTCGTTCAATATTGCATCCAAGGGGTGTCACATTAACACTTATTACCGTTATTCTTGAACTCAATCACAACTATGCCGATTCCCAACACGTGTCTGCATACTTGTCTTTAATATAATATATATCATTAATTATAATCACCGACAAACTCATATAAAACACAATACAATACAACAGGTGTTGTGTCGCCATATAAAGCAATGGACAACTTGTCTTTATAATAAATATCTAACACCGAATCGGTCCTCACTGTCGATTGTTTCCACTCTTATAATGTACGTGGAATTTTAACAGCATACATACATACATGGACACTATTAAAAAATACTGATTTTCATGATTAAACCAAAAATTGCATTGAATATGTATCTATAACCAGGTCTAGTCCAGGTGCTATTATATTTTAACAAAACAATTATTACATTCATGGGACAAACTATACATTTTAATGCAAATTATATTTTGTTAATATCCGAAATTTAAAATAAAACAATACATTTTACCACATGATAAAAAAATATAAGCCGCACAGTGCTCTACAATTGTCAGTTGTTGGTTTATTTATAACCAAGAAGAATATCTATCTGTTTTTTTATTATTATTATGCAGACTCACTTAATTTAACCGGTGAATTTTTATTTCTCACACATTAGATATATTCATTCACAATTTCCAACGTGAGGCTCTACTCTCTTTTAGGGTTGGCCCGATCCGTTACGACACGCATATTTTAATTATATTCTTACATATCGACGGATTAATCTGCAAACGTGATAACTCCACTTAAATGAGATTTTTTTTAATTTACTGGAGTTATCGCGTTTACGGATTAAGCCGTCAATATAATTAAATAAGGGTGAAGAAATATAAGTTTTTTGTATCGATATGGTAATTTGCTCAGCGTTTGTTTGCAATATTAATATTCGACATAAAAACCCTATTTATAAGTAATTGTGAATGTGAAGGTAACGGGAGTTTATATAACAGTATTGCTATTTTTTACGTTAACCAATCGAATATTTACTGTTTCGATTTGTGAAACTCATTGAGAAATATCATATAGTTGAAATATAATATTGAATATAGTTTTTTTTTAAGTGAAATCCCATAATATAATGGTGACGATGTGTAAGCAAGTCACGTTTGTTAACAGCAAAAAGAAAAGGCTTATGATTTTATTGATTGGACATCCGATATTAAATACATTAGTATGATATTGCGGCATTCAAACACAGCATAAAACAGTGGACGGAATAACGACACAATTGACATTTGTCCAAAATACAATTTGAATAAATTACAAGCGGAACAAGCATAATGTTCGGCGTCGCAATACAAGCGCAGGTTTGTTATAAAGGATTGAATTATTAATGTAAGGGCCCATATAAATCATATTGAATATCTCTATCGGCAGACTAGTAAAAAGCTCAAACATGGCAACTGGAATTCCACCGTCCTGACCATCGAGTTATTAATATTTTCATTAATAATCTCGGGCAAAAAGCGGCCCGGATTCCAATCCCGATTCGGGCCGGTCGTCAAGCGGGCGAGGGGAGTTCTTCTCCCGGTTGCACTATTGTCAATATATATTATATCGAGTATGTCTTAATTACAATCACGACCACGTACTCGCTTGTAAGACAACTTCCTATATCCTGTCACGTCATCAGTGTCACTTGCTCACAATCACGTGTTTCCTTTAACCACGCAGTTACAGGTGAGGCGTTATAATAGTTAGCGTTCAGTTCATTAGATAACTTAGTGTAAACACGTGTATTGTTGCACTCTTCTCTCCTATTCGATAAAGGCATAAGTGTGTCTCCCTACGCGCCAAATGCGTTTCTTCAAGATGTAGCTCGTGCTACCAACTGTCAAATCCTAGCTTGCCAATATCAAGGTGTTATATGTAAATCTCATGCTAGTGTTTCGTTTCCCTACATAGATAGTTTATCCCGTGTATTGTTGCACTCTTCTCTCCTATTCGATAAAGGCATTAGTGTGTCTCCCTACGCGCCAATTACGTTTCTTCAAGATGTAGCTCGTGCTACCAACTGTCAAATCCTAGCTTGCCAATATCAAGGTGTTATATGTAAATCTCATGCTAGTGTTTCGTTTCCCTACATAGATAGTTTATCCCGTGTATTGTTGCACTCTTCTCTCCTATTCGATAAAGGCATTAGTGTGTCTCCCTACGCGCCAATTGCGTTTCTTCAAGATGTAGCTCGTGCTACCAACTGTCAAATCCTAGCTTGCCAATATCAAGGTGTTATATGTAAATCACATGCTAGTGTTTCCCTACATAGATAGTTTATCCCGTGTATTGTTGCACTCTTCTCTCCTATTCGATAAAGGCATAAGTGTGTCTTCCTCACTCAACACATTTCTAGTGACCACTGAGAGCGGTTATGACAATACTTTGGCATCTTAAAGAAGTACTCAGTGGTAAAAACTGAGCCTAGATCTATTTGAGTCCATATTACATGTAGTAACAATACATTTACCCATTTTACTATGAAATATAACTGAAGATATGAAGAGACATGTTTACAGTATAATGTTTGCCAGGTAACTCATGTTTTTGGCCACTTGATCCACTTGAACTAACCACGCATTCATGCGTTATCTTATGTTTATATCTATGGTTGAGTTATAAACCAGAGTCCACCAAAATTTCGCCTGCTCCAGCATATAATATCGTAAGTGCAAAAAAATTCTGTGTGCTCTTAAGTCATTACATATTCAATCTGGTAACACTGCCTGTCACGTGTCACTCTGTTAGAATATTATTTATAAAATATAATAGTTTACTATTAAATACCTTCTATTGACAGAGACATGAAATGTGTTATAGATAATAGATGAATCTACATTAGTTGCCGGCAAAATAGGACTATTTTACTATTTCTAAAAAGTCCCACTTTTTAGAAATAGTATTTAAAGGAAATCGGATCAAATATAGTATTTAATGGGGTGTTGGCTCACATTCTTGGTGATTTTTTTTTACAAAAAAAATATAAAAAATCGACATCTTACATCCCCTATAAATATTTCAACTAACTAAAAGTTTGTCATGAATACATAAAAAACACAAATTAATTTCATGAAAATAATTATCTCAGATACTATAAGTATGTATTTATTAATAATCTGCTACTCAATGGTCGAAAAGGTAGAAAAAAACTTATCGCCTTTGAACCCAATTAGGTATGATACTTATTTTCTGATCATAGCAAAGTTGAAGTCGTTATCGACTGATTTCTGAAGCCATCTACTTATGTATAAAGAAAAGGTTTCAAATCCCAACCAAGTCATTTTTTAAAAATTGATTTGATCGGTTATTACGCCTTGATTCAGGTTTACTCTGATTTCCTGTATTGTAAGGTAAATACTGCTTATTAATTCGGAGACTTGTGTAACTAGTAATAGTTAAGATTATCGTTGTTCTAAACATCTTCTCTAAAACGCCGTCCGTATTTAAATAAAAATTGCCTCAGTATTTATCTCACGATCCAGGAAAACAGAGTAATTCTGGATAGAGACATTCGATCGGGATTTTATTAATATAAATATTATGAAAATCACCGACAGACAATTAATTAACACGGTGTTGTGTATAAAAAAACCCTCTCAAAATAGACCCTCTTTATATTTGTATATAGTGTGTATTGTAGTAACAAAAGCACACTTTATATGAAATATCATAACTCATTCTTTGATTTTTTGTTGAGTCAGTCCAAATCCAATTGAAAAGAGTATAAATGTGCCTGAAAATTAGTATTAGAGGGTAGCGAAATGGCATTTGGCTGACTCTGGTTATAAGAAGTTAGTTAGAGTAATGCGTGTGGTCGTCATTGAAGCGTGGTTATATTTATTAGTGAGGCCATTGATTGAGATTTATATGGTGTGCTCTTATCGCGAGCAAAGTCCATTGCCAACATTTTAATTCGACAACTTTTTTATACACTGACAAAGAAGTCTGGTTCCTCGGCCGACGATACAAGTTAACGACCCTCATCTATCAACTGTGTATTTATTCACTGCTTCTTCCCCGTGTCACCGATCAATTCATACAGTATTCGGCCTGTTTTTACTGCAAATAAATAAATATTATATCGGCGGAGATATTCCATATTTGATGATATACGGTCGTAAATAAATAAGGCTATGTAGTTGTGTTGATTCGTAATGGAGTTTCTCTTTGATTTTTGTCCGCCCCGGCTCGTATCAAATATTTACTCACCTTTTCTGATTGTTTACATGCGAGTCAGTCTCTGGTTTTATACCTCGTATTATTATAATGCACTTCACCTCATAATGATCCGTAACAATGAATGCAGAGTGCATATTTTTAAGCGCAACCCGCAATCTGCACTGAGTAATGAATAGTTTTAAAAGTTTCAACGGTATAAAGTTGTAAGGTGTAAGTATTAGATTGAAGAGGAAGGTTGTATTCCATTGCGGTACTGAGTCCATGTTCCGTACAATTGGATAGAACAAGTTCTCTTATTATTCGACAAACTTTGCCACTATAATGCACAATTCCATACAACAGAGTGCAACATTTTAGAACTAAGAACCCCATAACTAATTCCAATCCGCCGTACCTACTTTAATTTAAAACTCTTGTAGATCGAAAGTCGGCTGAATAAATCATTAGGCGAATCGGCTTAACAAAGTCGATCAAGTGAAACGAGCAAATGAGACGAGAAAATAAAAGAGGCGTTAATGGCTTCCAAATGGCCATCGATCTATTGTGCATTTTTTTTTCAAACCCACCACCTGCACTCGTTTTGCCAAATGAAAAAGTATACAGAGAGAGAGAGAGAGAGGCGGTGGGCGGTTTAAGGGGGTGGGCCGCTTTAGGGGGTGGCGTAGTCATTAGGAAAGGTGACGGTGGGTGGATTTAAAAACCTCATTGTTTTTTCAGCGCTCGTCAGATTAAATATTTGATTGCGAGAGTAATGTAGGTATTGTATGGCCAATAGTAGAGATAGTTAGTAATAAAGGTGCGGCGTGTGATCTAGATTATGGCTAGTGGTAGTGACTAGAGGGGAGTATAATATGTAGTGGTTGGTGGATTTAGAAAAGGGAGCAAGCAGACTATAATACGAGTGTAGATAAGGGTGAATACTCACTTAGTCCCCTTCCTCTTCCTATACCTGTTTACAATGCGTGAAATTCGAAATTTGATACGCTCTCTTCATCCCTTTGCTTTTTACATACTAAATTATATCTAAACCGCACCAACACACCCAAACAGGGGTGGATCTATTCTATGTACTACGTGCTAAAACACATAATCATTAATTGATGACATCATTACAGGTGTATTCCAGCATAATGATGAAGGTGGACATAATAAAATATCTAGTTTCAAAAGGAAAAACACAAGACGACACATATCGTATTTCAGGTTACTTTACAAAACGAACTCTGTCATTCTTTGTACGCTGGTGACACTTCATACTTGGATTTCGTTACACCTAATATTCGATACTCTGTTCAAACAATATCAGGAATCACCAAATAATAATAATATGTACATACTAAATCAATCTAATTATACAAAAAAATCAGCGATCTTAACTATTACTAGAAAATCTATAATATATACAAAAGATAACTCCACTTTTATTAAAAAATATTTATTATTTGTATCCACTGTCGATTATTTGATAATTTTAAAAAGACGCCTGGCAGTGCATAAACCCCCTCCCTTTCGCAATTATTGGCTAAAGTATTCCGTTTTCTATTCAAAAAATTAGCAAGCTTCTGAAATAAATTCCAGGAGACGTTTTCCTTAACTATTACTAGTTACACAGGTCACCGACTTAATAATCAGTATTTACCTTACAATACAGGAAATCAAAGTAAACCTGATCGAGATTTGAATCCATGACCACAGTATTTGTAGCCACGCATCTTTTCCCCTAAACAATTGAAACTATGTAGATTTCATACATCCAATTAATCAATCTCTTCTAAAAAGTCTTTATTACTGTTGATTTTCATAATATTAAAATCCCGATCGAATGTATCTATCCATAATTACTCTGTTTTCCTGGATCGTGAGATAAATACTCAGGCAATTTTTATTTAAATACGGACGGCGCTTTAGAGAAGATGTTTAGAACAACGGCAATCTTAACTATTACTAGTTACACAGGTCACCGACTTAATAGTCAGTATTTACCTAACAATACAGGAAATCAGAGTAAACCTGGATCAAGACTATCATTCGGGATTTTATTAATATTATTCCCGATTTCTCAAAACCCTTGTCCAAAATATTTATAGTCACAATAAAAGGGCTGTATTTTTTTTCTACTGTGTTAAAAAAGCACGTATACCGGTCAAGATTAATGTATGTAAACAAGACGCACGTGCGTTTTTAAGGCGCGAAAGCAATTTATCCTTCAAAATACACCAAAATTACAAAATGTCTACCTATGTCTATTATACATTAATTTAATAATCCATTAAACACTGATTATGCTCAAAATTAGCCTAGTTTTAATATGCTCGTTTTAATGAATCGGAATTTTATTAATATTATTCCTAAAGGTCGTAATAACCGAATCTTTTTACCTTTAATTAACATGAGAATGTTTTATTTAAATTTGACATAAATAATAGTATTTAATTATAGAAAGAATGGGGAAAAAATAAAAACCCATTTACAAATTTGAAGATTAATAAATAATAACAACAATAAAAGCTGTATTAACACAACAATTTAAAAACCAAATAACAGTTTGTTTGGGTAAAATCAAATTTGAGTTGAGTGGATTATTAGAAATTTTATTTTATTTTTAAAAACAATATCAGTTTTGGAAGATCATTGGTAAAATGAAAATACGTTTGCTCGATACATATTTGGTTTTATAAATACACATTAAATGTTTTAATAATAAGTCCACATTCCGCTTACGTGTGGGACTGTCTGATTTAGAAACAGGTGAACGGTAAGTAACCTGATCGATGTTTTGGGCGGGATTAGACGGTCGTGTGATAGTAGACATAGAGTATATAGTTTCAAGAGGAAAATAGAGTAATATTGGAGATAGGGTGTTGATTCTGTTAGTGGTCAATGGTAACATTGTTAAATGTAGGGACAAGAGTCGTTAGCTCCACGTGTTGCCTTCCACTAACGACTCGTTATACGTCATACAGACCGCACATTGGCTTTATAACGACATTGCTATTATATCACATTATTACTATCATACATACATACTATCTAACTGATATTATCACTGCCCTTGCCCTCATTAAATTATCTAACAATACAATATGCCTAAAATCACCCCTTGACGTCCACTTCAGCCCTAGACTCGATTGTTGGTATGCTTACAATTGTATGCTGAACAATTTTTACAATCAGGATGCAAATAAATTAATTATAACAGATACTGTGATCGTCTTGTTCCAGGTTTACTCTGATTTCCTTATATTATTATTAAGGGAAAAGAGTCGTCTGAAATACCAGAGAACTTTTTGAGAGGGTTTCTTAGACACAACAACTTGTTAATATTTTTTTTTCAAACTATTACTATTTACACAAACCACCGACTTAATAATCCCGGGAATCAGAATAAACCAAGATGAGGGCTTCTTGAGAAGGTTTTTAAATATTTTGATCTTTTAAACACAACAACGTGTTTTATACTATTTATTATACAAAACAACGTGTTAATTAATTGTGTGTCGGTGATCTTAACTATTACTAGTTACACAGGTCTTAATAATCAGTATTTACCTTACAATACAGAAAATCAGAGTAAACCTGGATCTAGACGATCGATCGGGATTTTATTAATATTATTCCCGATCATCAATTTATTATTTATAAAAGTGAAATAGAAGTTTACCGGGCTCGGGATATATAAATATATGGAAAAAAAATATATTTAATCGACTTAAAGCTCCCCAATTTCAAAGTAAACTTGTTCACCTTATTTTTTAATAATAACATAATTTTATTAAGATTATTCCCGATCTCAATGAAACATCTCATCATACACATATATCAATTAAATTTAGTAAATAATATTTGCCCCGATGAGCTTTTTGTCAAATTTTATTTTTTTATACACAACAAATGCATGAGCTAAATATGCAGTTTTAGTTTTTTTTTAAAAATTGTTAACCAAATTGTATCTATATCAGATGTTCTTTTATAAATAATAGTCTTATTATAATAGAAGCGAATACCGATAATTAATGTGTACATTAAATAGTAGTATAAAAATATATTCAATAAAGAAACATTAATATTTCAAGTCCATAACGAATGCAATAAGCTTCTAAAAAATGAATAAATAAATAAAATGTTTGTTGAATTGTGTTGTAATTATAAATGTAATATGCGCCATAAATCAGATGTTTGTATTGAACAATGGTTAATCTTTTAGTCGAGTTCGACTTTACATACATTGAAAAGTTTTTTTTTAAAAAGGAGTTCAGTGGCAACGAACCTTGGTTATCAAATATGTATCAAGGTGATTTTGTGGCCATTATGGATGATAATAATATAGAGTATAATATTCATCGTCCAGTTTGGCGTGATATGATTACGAAATGTAGTAACACAAAGGACACGGGTTCGACATCCGGCGAATAAGAGGACCAAAATTTTGGTCACCGCTCGCAAAAAGGATCGACTGATCAGATTTGTATTCAGCATTTGATTTCAACCTAAACATAATAGAGTATCATGGGGTCATCGGAACTGTGTCTTTATCACCTCGGGGACTTTACACGCGATTATTAATTTGGATTATAAACACCGAGGGGGGCGACATTGATTTTCCATGTTTTGTTTGTTTCCAAGCGCGACTTTTTGCACGTGTTTTTCATTTAAATGCAAATTTATCCGCCGCAGAAAAGAAAAGACAATATTACATTTTCACCCGATGACAGACACCTTCAGTTTAACGCGAAATTAAAATTGTAATTTAATAGAATTGTGAGCGAATTGCTGAAATAGTTTTGCGGGGGAATTATTCAAAGCGTTCTTCGCGGTCTGAAAATGGAATTTAAAAGGGAGGAGTTTGTCGGTTAATGAAAAAAGGTAAAACAACAAAGCATTTGTCAAAAAGCCATGCGCGTTTTAAAAAGAGGTTGACACTTTTTTTGTGACCGTCAGATGGGGAATTTAAAACCTGCAAAAGCGTCGCCATTTGCGCCGGAAGCATTCAAAGCTTTCACCCTGTATCATCATCATCATCATCATCATAGTGAGCCACCCCCTCGAGCAACCACCCCCCGCCCCCATCGCCGCCCCCTTCCGGAGAGACACAGCCTCCGCAAGATACTTAGAATATCGCCACTGCAACACTGACGCCCGATATTATAAATATATATATATATTGCAATGTGTTGCACTCGGGTATTGTTTTGACATTCGTCACTGTCAAGCGTCATTTTGATAGAATGTCCCGCCTTTTATTAATTCCACAGCCACCCCGAAACCACCTCCCTTATATATAGTACACTTCCACCCCTTCAGCTAGTCGTTAACCACCCTCCTAGATTACCTGCCTCAGCCACTTTCCTACATTTTGCCTACAAAACAACGATGCCTCCCCCTACGCACTATTACCATTTACATTTCAACAATATCAACATTCATAATGTACAATAATAACACTCCAACTTGAATCAGTATATAAGCGTAATACGTGTATGTGTTGGTTTAACACGTTAACGACTGACCCGAGGTGCTCTATACGTCTCTTTTACTCCTTTATTATACCCACTTCGCTTAGATCATGCAACTAATAATATTCAACATGGCCGTTGACGTCATTATAATATGGAATATGGCCGGCATTCATAAAATATAGTTAATTGATTGTGTTATCATAGTATGAAGTTGTATGTATCGTGGTGGCGACATATGCTCGGAGCTATCATCCCTTATAAAGGAGATAGGGGAGTAATGGAGGGGCGATATAGTAAAAGGTAGAAAAGAGGAGGATGTGGGGTTCGACGATAACACCAGATGGCCGATGGAGACTTATGACCTCTTTAAAAGTGGATGAACTGCCCATAAGTCCCGCAAGATACAATCGAACATCTCTATTCAATGCCGAGCATTGAAAAGCATCGAGATCCAATATTATTGAATACTTTTAATAAGCGGGCCTGAATGGCCTCCGGGGTAAATGCATTTAGCCCGAGCAGTATCAAACATCCCCTTCTTATCTTATTTAATGCAACTGTCTTCGTCCCCATTTACCTTCGATATCGGTGCTTTGTTTTTTCTCCCTCTATTCTATCTTCGAGCGTTTTTTTTCTTTCTTATCCCCCCCGATAATGATGTCTTTCCATCTGTCTATTTTCTAAGCGACTCGCTTCGAATTTATACGCGTTGAGTAACTGTATAATCGATGATATTTCTGATTTGGCCTTTTATTTGTTCAACAGTTACGGAATGGACCTGAATTGTGCAAGAAGAAAAAACGCCACAAGAGAAACGACGAGTACACTGAAAGCGTGGTTAAATGAACACAAGAAGAATCCTTATCCAACCAAGGGCGAGAAGATCATGCTGGCCATCATCACCAAGATGACATTGACGCAAGTGTCGACGTGGTTCGCCAACGCGCGCAGAAGACTCAAGAAAGAGAACAAGATGACTTGGGAGCCGAGGAACAGGGTCGATGACGATGACAATAATAATGACGAAGACGACCACAAGAGTACGGATGGAAAAGACGTATTAGGTGAGCTGAATATATTTGAATATGAAATTTAATGTTGTCGCCCTGCTGAAAATAGTCCCAACGGTAACATATCAAGGGGGAGATAACACTCGAAGCATTAGGCTAATGATCTAAATGCTATCTTTAATAGTTTCGATTATCTTTAGACGGGGGTTGTTGCTAATCTAATGGGATAGTATATTAATGAATGTTTTTTTCTTGTCGTTGACAGATTCCAAAGATTCCGGCACAGGGTCTAGTGAAGACGGAGATCGCGGCGGCAGCGGTGGTCGTTGTGAAGCCGGTGGGGCCGGAGGCTCATGGTCAGGCTCCAGGGCCGGCAGTGGCCCTCCATCACCAGAACCCTACCTGCCGCCTTACCTTCCGCCGAGGAGACCGCCTCCTCCGCCGCCCACAAAGCCTCGCATATGGTCGCTAGCGGACATGGCCAGTAAAGATAGTGATTGTGCTCCTCCACCCTCGTCGCGTCTTCTCCCCGCTCATCATCCCTACCGGCCCGACCTCTACCGGCAACTGTACGGCCCGCCGCCCCCCGCGCCCGAAGTGGCTCTCCTCGAGACGTACTCTTGTCTCGGAGCCGCCAGAGGATCGCTGAACAGAAGTCTTCCTCTACAGGGCGACTCGAACCCTGTACCTTCGAGGGCGTCTCCATCATCATCGTCGACATCGTCAGTGTCGGAAGTGCCGCCCTTGCATCGGGCCTGACTGCTCCCAGACTCGCTAACTTCCACGAGGATCTACTAAACACAGGGAGTCCGGTTCATTCTTAACCTATTTATTGTGCGGACAATAATTATGGATTGTGATTTTTTATATGTAAAATGTATAAACTTTAAATATATAATTTAGCCGTACTGAACGAGCGTACGACACTGCTTCATATTGTACAGCAGACAATATGTTGTGATCTTCGTCCTCGGTCCATCATGAGGCTGTACGTGCGCTTATCAAGTATGGATCTGTTAAAGTAGACAATTATCAGGGTACTTGTTCTTGGGCACACTTAATATTCCACACATACACATACATACACACACACAAGACATATATAGATACACACACATACACCGAAGACAACCTGTTGAGCCATCTTTGTATCTGTTAACTGAAGATATCGAAGAAGGTCGCTCTCAGGTTGTCTAGTTGCCCTCAAAGCATTCAAATGTCGGCCCAAAATAATTATATAACTCTGTATATTGATATGAATATTCTTGTATATTTGTCATGTGATACAAAACAATATTTTACTTTGTGCATGGTTCCTTTGTGATGATATTCATTATGATTTAAAGTCCTTCGCGTGATCATTCGCGTGTTTATTAATAATCAATGATGATATGTCACGATCAAGTATAAAGTTATGTTGAATTAAGTTGTATTATATTTTGTTTTTATTTTTTTTTTAAATAGTTCATCCAGCTACGAAGTATTATTAATACTTCGTAAACATGGCTGTTTTTTTTTTGAGTGATTTTCCTGTTTTCTTTTTTTTTACAAAAAAAAAAATATATTTATATTTAAACAAGACGAAATACGAAATCAACGAATAATAAAATGAAATTTGTGATTGCTAAATAAATATCATCACGATCACAATGTTTGTAATATAAAGAACGGTAATTGTGTATAAAATGTATTTATCTATTATAAATTAACCGATCAACGTTTTACATTAAAATGATAATTATCATTTTCAATATATTACGTTATCGCAATAATATGTATAAATAATGTAAATACTACACATTTTTATATATATATATATATATATATATATATATATATATATATATATATATATATATATATATATATATATATATATATATAAACATACACACATAAACACACCCACACATACACTTTATGCTATATATATATATATTATAACTATAATTGTATGTGCATATAAATATTAGAGTTATTATTACGGTTTAATTATATTATTATGTAGAGACTGCATATTGTTCGGATTTCAGATCCGCGAATCACAATTTTGATAGAGTGCAGTATAAAAATTGAATAATATGAAAAGTAAATCGTGTAATATAATAATATTAATTATAAATAATATTGTAGGGCGAGATGGATGAATGGGATTGATGAAAATTATTATATATATATATATATACAAATTCATTTCAAGTCGTCCCAAAATGCAGTATTTTGAGAAATATTGATGATTTGAAGTGATTTTGTATATTGATGGGAGTGAAAAGAGAGAGTTATTAAATAGAGGGAAATTAGCTCGACGAATTATAATAAAAATATGACAGTTAACAATACAAATAAGTAGAATATATATATATTGTCACACACACACACACACACACACACACACACATACATACACACATATTAAATATTATTATTGTATTAAAGACTCAACGGGGGTGAGATTTTTAAATTGTGAAATCCATTCGTTGTATGAGTTGTCGGGTAATATAATATAAAGTTGTGCGTATTCCTGTTGTTCTGTAGGATACGCTATTAATAGGCTTCAAGGATCAAGGATACATTAATTCATACATAATGTTGTGAAGATATTTGTTGTTGATTTGTAATATTGTCGAGTGGAATGAATGATGATGATGATGATAAAGCACACAATATTCGTGTGTGATATTAGAGTGTCATGATTATTAATTATGCTGTTTGTTTACGTCATCAATCTATTATTGTGTGCTACTAGTTGCAATAAATTAATGATTAAAATGCGTGTTGTTTCAATCGGACCTCCTTGGAGTGGTTCCGTGTTCATATCCCACAAAATAGTTTGTCACAAAGGACTTTAAGCCGCACACAAGACAAGACAAGACATCGTGAGTATTCAAGACTATAGTCGAAAGTCACTTCACTCGAACAAATGGCCGATCGTGAAGCAATCCTTGTCCTTGTCGAGCCACGATCATGACCACTGCTAACTTCTCAGGAGGTCCTTAATCCTGGATCCAGGATCCCGAGGGACACCCGGCTTGTAATCATATTCAACTTGCCAAATTGCTGAAGAGGTAATATTTATTTTGCAATCATTCACCCATCCACAAATCTGCAAACGCAATAATACCCAGATATATATATTTTTTTAATATTAGTCTTGCACAATTTTATTTATTGGACTTATCGCGTTTGCGGATTAAGTTTTCGAAATATTGGTGTTTCTTTCATTATTATTAGCTTTCATTTAACAAATTTTATGTAAGTCACCCATCGAATTATAATATATGAAACACTTTTATTATAGTCTTGCACAATTTAATTTATTGGACTTATCACGTTTGCGGAAAAAACCGTCGAAATATTAGTGTTTCTTTCATTATTGTTAGTTTTTATTTTGATTTGAGGGTTTTGCTGCATATTTAAGAAGTTTTGTATAAGTCGCCCTTCGAATTATATGAAACACATTTATTATAGTCTTGTACAATTTTATTTAATGGACTTATCACGCTTGCATATCAGGCCGTCGAAATATTAGTGTTTCTTTCATTATTGTTAGTTTTTATTTTGATTTGGGGGTTTTGCTGCATATTTAAGAAGTTTTGTATAAGTCGCCCTTCGAATTATATGAAACACATTTATTATAGTCTTGTACAATTTTATTTAATGGACTTATCACGCTTGCATATCAGGCCGTCGAAATATTAGTGTTTCTTTCATTATTGTTAGTTTTTATTTTGATTTGGGGGTTTTGCTGCATATTTAAAGTTTTGGGTAAGTTGCCCATAGAATTAATTGAAACACGTTTATTATAATATTGTACAATTTTATTAATTTGACTTATCGCGATTGCAGATCAAGTTATCGAAATATTATATGTGTTTTTTTTCATTATTAATAGCTTTCATTATAATTTGGGGGTTTTGCTACATATTTAAGACTTTGTGTAACTCGCCCATCGAATTAAATGAAACACTTTTATATTACTCATATACAATTTTATTTATTGGACTTATTATTGAGCCTTCGAATATGAAATATTAAGTTTTATTTTAATTTGAGAGCAAAAGTGCATATTTAACTCATTTTTCACTGCAAAGTCGCCCAACGAATAAATATTGTAATATTTAGACTGAAAAATCATGACACACTTTAAAATGTCATTTTTTTTAAAAAAAGCATGGTATTTTAATAATATTTGAAATTGCTAAAATAGGAATATTATATTATGGGAATTAGGGGTGGAAATGCAAGTACTGGTTTCAGTTCTTAACTAATGTTAACCCAACCTACATATTATCATATATAATTACCTCTAAATGTCAGGTAGATTATAGTGGGTCAGGCTAAGATTACAAAATGTACACTTATTTGTCACGATGACTAGACTAGTGGAGAAATACTAAATCAAAATGTATAATAATCAGCAGGAAGAAGAAACAGGAAAAGAGTGTTGACACAGGAAGGTGTGTTGCCCTAATCAAGTACATTACCTTTTATAATTTGATATTGTCGTAGAACAAGAAGGTGAATTATGTCGAATTTAACACTCGACCCCACATTCTATTGTATGCTAATCAATATTAACTTCTGTTGTCTGTAGACACTAAATCATTATCATACACATTAGTTAGTCTTTATACCAATGTCAAATACACTTGCACTCTAACCATTTGTTCAGACTCTACTTAACATTGTTAATATTACCATTACACACCTCACTTTTATACACAGGTATCATTCATCAAAGGTCAAGGTAGACAACACAATTGTTTACTATCACTAGACTTGCCATATTTCACTAAAGACTAAGAAAACCTGCAATATGTGAAATGCTCTTTTGCATTCATAAAACTAAGCCTAAGTGTACAGTTATATTTTGTTAGGTAAATAATTTTGTCTGAAATTCAAGACCTTGGAAAAATATATAAAAAATCAGACTGTTTATTATTTATAAATTATTGATCGCGTTGATTTCTTGGTGGAATTCATTAATTTAAATAAATACGTTTGCTATTTCTAATATATTTTACTATACTAGTAGTTAAATATATAGTGGAAATTACAAATTTATTCCTTTATTTTATATTTATATATTTTTAAGTAGTCTCTGAAAACGACTACATGTTCGTAGTTGAAATTACTCAGACTCTAATAAAATTATTGTTAACATTACAGACATATTTCTTTAAATTATGGAATTCCACCAAGAAGTCAACACTATCAATAATATTTTTATACGTTAGTAATTAAATATTTAAAAAAATAATATACTGTCTAAGGTGTAAGGTGTAATATCACTGTCTAAGGTGTGTGTATGTTATATTTTTGTCATCAACCATCAATGTTACCAGATGGAAGAATAATATTTTATATAATTATTTTATTACAATTAATACATATCTCAATTCTCGATATTTTAATAATAGTAATATTAAATTAATTTCAAAATAATATTAGAGATATTTAATAATGCATAATAAATGACAATTCTAAAAAAAACAGTATTATCGGTAAACTAGCTTTTATTTTATGTATACTTTACTTTGAAAATTCAAACATGTTCTGAATGAAAAAAAAAACAACTTATTACCGTTCTATTTAAAAACAAAGCAGAACATCAAAAACGATTAACAAATTGAAAATTTAAATTAAAATTACCCTTGTATAAATATAATGATACATTTGTGACATCTGCGATATTTTCACCTTACTACTGATTGATTTTTTCGTATAAAAATCTTTTATTTTTAACAAAATATATAATACCTTGACTATTAAAATGGGATGAAAACACTGTCTCGTATATTCAAGGATTTCCGGAATTGATTCCGATTAATATCAATGAGTTAAGAGGCAAATGAATGCAACTATTAATTATTTTATATAATATATTAAATGCGCGAATTAGAGCGCGGCACAGTTTATCGAATAGTGAAGATTGTCACAGTTCTTTATAGTGATTTGCTAATCATTATTAAGTATGATTAATGGATTAGTGAGTCCACGGTGTGTCGTTATCAAGCTGGCTTAGGTTCGAAGAAGATAAGATTCACCAGTAGTCACCAAACCAGCACGACTTCTACATACAATATAACCAGGCCTTCTCAATCTGCCACAAAGGATATCAATTATTGAAAAAATATATAGGTAAGTTATAATAAGCGATCCCAAGCCGGGAAAACTTGTCCCAAATTTAATAATACATCGTTTGTGTATGTGTTGTTTTTTTGTAATTTGTATTAAATGCATGGAAAAATAATTCTCAATATATTGTAGTATACATATTTAAGTTATCTGTACTTTGAGCCTTAATTAAAATGAATTTAATATTTAAAAAAATAATTACATTTTCAAATAAATGATATTGTTTGAGATTTACAAACACTTCGTGAAATTCTTAATAAAATCTAATAATCAAAATTATAAAAGCCTAAAGTGTTCGTTTAAATGGTTTAGCGGTAAATTGAAATTACAATTTTTTTTGGAATGATCTAGATTTCTTAATAATTTAATTTATTATTAAATGATTGTAAAAAGTACAGTATCAAAATAATCTGTACTTTGAGACTGATATAAATCTTTAATTATAAAAGCCTAACGTCATTAGGTAATTTCCCAATAATTTAATTAATTGTTTAAAAAACTAGCCTATGAAAATCTTCACTGAGAATAATCTATTAAATAATCTTAATATCAATTTGAAAAACAATTTTAGGATCTCTGCTTTTTGATTGTTGATTCTCAAGCCACATATAACAATTACCATATACTTTATTAATAATATGTATTTTATTTTTTTGATAATCGTCTCATTCAGGATTGAAAACATGTAATTTTATTTGAATTTGTGGCTGTTAAGGATATTTTACCAACAATACTGTTTATTATTTTCACATATAATTGTGTGTCATGGAAAAGATCTGCTCTGAGATAAAAACACACATTTCCAGATAACGAGCTTTCCATTCAAATAAATAGTTTAGACTCGAGTATTATTTATTTTGTTATTGAAAAGCATGAGTCAGAGGATTAAAGTAAGCTGATCCTATTATAACTACTAAAACATTTCAATATGAGATAAATAAACAAACTAATAACCTCCTGACAGCTTTAATTCAATAAACATTTACACACTGTTTTTAATTTATATATTACAACAAATAAATCGACTTTGTCTTATTCATAATAACATTTGTATTCATTATAGAAATGCATACAGAGATATACTGTCAAATTAATTAATTTTTGAATAATAATTTATAAATAATAAGTGGGTGTAATGAAATGCTTTAAGGTTAATGAAATTATTTCATTATTGCATTATTTTATTTCAGCTCTTATTATAAATATCTTTTTAGGTTAATAACCCATCAAAATTGTACCTAAAAGAATTCGCTGAAAGGAAGATCCCTCCGGAGCTCCAACGAATTATACACAATCCAATAGTACCTACACTTTGGAGATCACAGAAAAATTAAATAACATTTAAATAGTTATACACTATCTTAAATAATTATAAAATATTTTATAATCAGATCTAGTCCAAGTGGGTGAGATGAAGTGCTTCGACGTATTCGAGCTCTGCACCGATTTCCTTTACTATTTTATATAAACTGTTTTACACCTAAACATCATATGATATACATCTACACTTATCATAATTATTATATTCATAGGACAAACTATTAATTTGAATGGAAATTTTAACAAATAGTAATTTAATTTTATTAATATTATAGAAAGGCTCGGAAAAGTGGGTGCACTGAAGTACCTTGGAACACTGGACACTGCGCGGGTTATATTTTTATTTAATTGTATCACTCTATTTAAATTTTCGTAGATTATAATATTGACAGAACAATCTAATAATATTAATACCTTTAAAATGTGTTAAATATGCAGCAAAACCTTCAAAATAAAATAAAAGTTAATATGGCATAATAAAAGAAACACAAATATTACGACGGCTTAATCCGCAAGCGCGATAAGTCCAATAAATTAAATTGTACAAGACTCCTTATATAAATGTTTCATATAATTCGATGGACGACTTAAACCCTCAAATTAAAATGAAAGCTGATTTTATAAAAGATACACTAATATTTAACGGCTTAATCCGCAAATCTCCCAGTAAATTGTGCGTAAAGACCAACATTTTTTAACCCGCGCAGTGTCCAATGCACTTCACAGCACCCACTTAATCGGAGCTATGTTCACCACCTAAGTTCGCCAAAATATGGTACTTATATTTATGGAAAGTATCTCTAAAAATAGCAAAAATGGCCCTTTAAATTTAAAAAATTGCATTTGTTGTGGCACTTATATTTTGTGAAAAATTATATGTTAAAATAGTATAAATTACCTACTTATAAATTACAATAAGAAATTACATTTTTATTTAATTAATTATATTGTTTACATACTAAAATAAAATTAAATAAACACCGATGTTATGGAATTAAAATTTTTACTATCGGATCAAATATAGTATTAGAAAAAAAATCCTTCACTTTTTTATATTTAATTTCACATTTTGGGCCACATGGTGATATTTTTTCCAAAAGTAAATTGGTAAAAAAATCTTACAACCCCCATAAATATTTCTACTAACTGTTGGTTTATCCTTAGCCCAGTAAAAATTGGGTTTTACCTCGGAATTTGAGCAAAGAAGCTGTAATTATCAATCAATTTACATATATACTTAATTCTCATATTCACCTTAAAATCCTAGTTTTTTTTATTAAAGTAGGATACAAACCCTCAGAAAACTCAATTTATTACACTCAGACTCATTTGCTTGGTCCGCCATCTTGATGTTTATAGATACCTACACTTTTCTGGAGTATTTTAAATCAATTTATATATTTAATTCTGATGTTCACATTACAATCGTAGATTTTTTTATTAAGGTAGGAATAAAACCCTCATAAGACTCAATTTATCTCACTCAGACTCATCTGCTTCGTCCGCCATCTTGATATTTATAGATACATACACTTTTCTGGAGTATTTTAAATCAATTTATATATTTAATTCTCATGTTCACCTTACAATCGTAGATTTTTTTATTAAGGTAGGAATAAAACCCTCATAAGACTCAATTAATCTCACTCAGACTCACCTGCTTGGTCCGCCATCTTGATATTTATAGATACATACAGTTGTCTAGGATATTCTTCAAGCAATTTATATATTTAATTCTCATGTTCACCTTAAAATCCTACTTTTTTTATTAAAGTAGGATAAAACCCCTCAGAAGACTCAATTAATCTCACAAAGACTCGTCTGCTCGGTACGCCATATTGATTGAACCATATTTCGAAATACAATACCTGAATACATGTGCAATAGCATTGTAAAGTATCGAAATGGCATTTGGTGATGAATCAACACTGACTAAAATAACTTAAAATGTCAGTGCTTTATAATTGTAAGCAATTGAAAACGTGTTTTTTCATCCTCTTAGCCGAGCTTAGTTTTTAAGATATTTAGTGTGACAGGTCGCAGTGGGGCACAGGGAGTGGACGAGCATACCTTTGTGTGTGAATAGAGAGCATATTATTGAATTATTGCCAAAGAAATGAGTGTGCGTGTTTGCAGTATTGGCATATGAAGTAGTTGTATTTGGTTCGACTCCCCGCAGTGCATGTCCTTGTACAAAGAACAGATCTTAACTGGATAAGAATACACTTTACACGACTATTATAAATATCGACGACAACAATGCCTTCCTTGCCAGCCTAAATTCCGATACACTACATATTTGAACACCACGCTGACCCGCAATCGCATGGGTGACCGCCACTACGCATACATACATACATATCAACTATATTGTTTATTAAATGATGCCTGAATAAAAGCGATGATCAAAAGACTAGTGAACAAGTATAACAATTATATTTTATATGTTTATTTTAGCAGCAATCTGTGAAGAAGGTTGTAAAACCACTGGCGCCACTTCCCTCCAGGGATACTCAACCCTATTCCATACATTTATTATTACCTGCCATCTCTTCTTTATTAAACAAAATGCTTTCTGGCCTTAAAAACGCACGTGATTTCCCCAACACAGATTTATAAACAACAGTCGTGTTAAAAAAATTATTATTATAATTAAACCTCAGTTAAATGGGTAATATAACAGGTTTTCAATTGTTGACAATCTTAGCGCACTGCGTGGTTAATATAATTTTTTTTGGATATCAACAGAACAATCTAATTACATAATAATATTAATTTAATTTACATTCAACTTTATAGTTTGCCCCATGAATAAAGTAATTAAATATCATGTGTATTATTCTATTTGAATTTTCGCATATTTAGAGAACAATCTTATAACATAGTAATATTAATTAAATAAAATTTGAATTCAACTTTATAGTTTGTCCCATTAATATAATAATTAATGTATGATAACTGTAGAGTTAATTAATCAAATTATAAAGCAAATCCTTGCAGAGCTCGAAGACGTCAAAGCACGTCACAACCACTAGATCTGATTATAAAATATTGTTTTTCATATATAATTATTTAAGATAATGTTATTTAATTTTTTCTATGATGAAATTTGCATTCAACTTTATAGTTTGTCCCGTGGATATAACAAATAATCAAATAATCCGATATTTATTACCCAATTTATTTAAGGTAATGTGTAGAAGGTGAATGGCGCTTGAAATACCGCGAATTATTGTGATTGTAGATATCCTAAAATATGACAATATGTAAGTTTAATTAATTTAATGTCAACCTTACAACAGCAACAATTTGATATGTAATCTATAAACTAAGGATGTATTAAAGCTTGTTATGGACGCAACAGAAAGGTTAGTTTTAATTAATATAAATACAAATTAATAGTAAAATGATACAGGTGTTCTAATATTAATACGATCTTTGAATGGTTGTGAATACCTGTCTATTTTTATAATGTTAGTTAGTGTCCGATAGTTCTTTGTTATAGAACACAAGTCACTTTGCACCTTTAATTAGTGTCGCTGAGATTCCTTATTAATGTAAAGCGTTATTATAAAACATATTTATATATATATATATATATATATATATATATATATATATATATATATATATATATATATATATATATATATATATATATATATATATATATATATGTATGTATAGAAGATTAGAGCCTCGATAGACCGGACAATGTGAGTCGTCAGTGTGAATGTTATGTTGTTGTTGTTGTTATGAAGTTATCCCTTATAAAGTATGTAGTACCAAGTAGTAGTATTAAGGCTGAACAGGGTCAGGATAAGGGATTAGGACTTAGGCTCGTTAGCTTCAATCCTGTCACTCTTGTTAACCTTCTTTTCTTCTGCTCTTCACTCTCCATTATATTATTTTATAATACGGCTGCTTCAACATCTTCTAATCTCTGAATATTCCACTCACATGATTATTAGAAATTTAATTAAAAGCGTACATTAAATTCATAATTTGTAATAAAAAATATATTTGATCATCAGTTCTGCATTTTTGTGCAATCACAATTACTCTCTAGTTACGTAGCTAACGATCCTAATACTCTATGACAAACACCAGTTTGATTTATAGTCAAAATTAATATAATCAGGGTCGAACTCAATATTATGTTTTTGGATTCGAGTTTGGGCCAGCATTTTGGAATCAGCTGTTTCTGTGAAGTACTCAGTAGTGACTGTCGCTTGTGTCTTTTAAATTAATAATTAATTAATTTGCATATAGAGCTCTTTTTTATAGACAAGTCAAAAATCATTATAATAAATAATAGTACAAATAAATTTAACCAATGACTCTTTAGTTACGTAGCTATCGATTCTAATAAAAATACTCGTTTGAGAAGAAAGTGAGAAGAAAATGAGAAATACCAGTTTGATTTATTGTCAAAATTAATAAAATCAGGGTCGAACTCAATAATGTATTATATTTTATTACAGTGGCGAATATAATTAAAAAAATATATATATATTAATAATAATAGTGCTTTTATAATTATTTAAAATAAAATTAAGGAGGTTCCTAAACAAACGCTGTAGGTGGCAGAATTGGCGGAAAAGTGTTCACCCAAGAAGTTGTAGCCTATGTTAGTGTATCGTAAGAATAATTGAAAAAAAAATTTATTAAAAAGAAAACAAAAAAATGTTAATTAATAATATTAATAGTGCTTTTGAAATCGAGTTTGGGCCACCATCTTGAAATCAATTGTTTCTGTGAAGTATTCAGTAGTGACTGTTACGTGTATATTGTGTCTGTTATACGTAATTAATATTATTAATTATTGTTTTCAAAAATGTATTTAATACTGTTTTCAATTATTCTTACGATACCCTACGACCCCCTGAAATATTCTCAGATATCCACCCTGTATATTAAAATTTCTTTATTTAATTAAAATGTTACATTTTTCATATAAAACAATATATCTTATGAATTAGTCTTAGTACAGCATATATATATATATATATATATATATATATATATATATATATATATATATATATATATATATATATATATATATTTAGCAATTTAATAATGTATTAAACGCTCGCTAAAATTAAACAGAACGCTCGATAAATTATATGAGTGCATTATAATAAAATACTATAATATTCGTTTGACCTTAGCACATCACTGTTGCTAGTATATGTATGATATAATTAATTTAAAAACCTTGTTTGGTGTTCACAATCTGAATGACGAATATTATATATATATATATATATATATATATATATATATATATATATATATATATATATATATATATATATATATATATATATATATATATATATATATTGTATTAAGACTACTTCATAAGATATATTGTTTTATATGAATCTTTTTACCTACAACTAACATGAGAATAACATTTTTATGTGACATTTGAGGTCCTTAATAAGTATGGGGGGAAAAAATAAAAAAACCCATTTACAGATATAGTAGTAGATATAATAAAAATATGTAATTCTAATTATTGCTTATATTTTCAATTCCCTATACACCCCGTTCTCTCTCTTATTTTTTCACCATATTGATTAATAATTGTTTAATGTTTGAGAAGAATCTTGACGGGGTCGTATTAATATATATAATAAATGAACAAATAGGTGTTGGAATAGTTATAATGATTAGTAGTATAAGAGGTGACAAGCAGGTTAATTGTATAGTGGAGTTAAAGCCCCGAGGACACTAATCCCCTGCACCACCACAACTACTACTACTACCACTATTTAATATATTTATCATAGTGATGATGATGATGGAGACGTGTGATCTCTTTTATCGTCAATATTTGGTCGGCGGCTCGGCCATTGTATTTAAATATAATTTATAATGTGCAGGTGGAAGTGTACAAGCATACAATCCAGTGGGTGTATTGAAAAGGGAGTGTTTGTGATGGATTGCTCCAGTCTTGTATTAGGATGTTGCTTGTATCTTGTTTATCTTATAATAAATATCACTGATCATATCACACATTATATTATCATCGTTATATATTCACAACTTAAACTGTGACATATAGTATAACTGCTTATAAAAACAGTACAGTGATACCTCGAGATATGAATTTAATTCGTTTCGGAATCATCGTCGTATGTCAAAACAATCGTATCTCGAAGCTATTCCATACAAACTGCCATTAATCCATTCCAGCCCCTCAAAAGATCCTAGCAAAAAAATGCTTTCCTTAACGTGTGTTTTTGAATAGAGAAAATTTTTTAAAATCGACAATGGATAATTGGTAAAATAGTAATAAGACACATAATAAATATTTATTGATTATTGATCGATTTTTATATTTCGACTACTCAAGTCTTTATGGAACTCACTCAGCCACAGATCTCAAATGTGTAATTGGATTGTGTATAATTCGATGGAGCTCCGGAGGGATCTTTTTTTCTGCGAATTCTCTTTTTAGACATTTAGATTTATCATAAAAATTAATTTATAATAAGAGAAACATTATTGTATTTATTTTATTAGATATTATAATCTCCGGAGGGATCTGCCTTTCTGCGAATTATCTTTTTAGGTATTCTGAGGTATAAATTTCTATGGGTAATTAACACAAAAATATTATTTTTATATTTATTATGAATAAACTTCTGATATGATACAACTTGGTTTAAAATCATTCAGAGTAAAACAGCCTATTTTACAAATTTTTTGTGATATTCATTGATTTTTTTATATTGAATTTTATAGTAAAATCTTTAAAAACTGTCTCCATTTTAAGGGTTGACCCGACCTATTGCGACAATTTTTTATTGGTCTTGATGATTGTAGATCCAATTTATAATAATAATAAATGTCACCGTGTATATGGACTTTGAAAGATTCGAAGAAACATCATTAGAGAGTTTTTTGTGCGTTTAGCAAAACTAATTTATCACCTGTCGACGGTAGCGGATTGTTTCGTCTGAATTTCAATATTTAAGAATAGTAATGCAATTTATATTCCGATGTCCTTATCAGGAATAGAAGAGGCATCCTGTTTTAAATTCATATAATATATAATTGATGGGAGTGAAGTGAAGAAGTGTCACTGGATGTTCCGGTCTAGGCTGGACTCGTTGTTGTAATGATGTCATGTTTTGATAGAATCTCCTCGAATATTGATTACATTAAATTCCATAGCCACTCCCATGTATTCAGATTGTACACTATCCAAATAGAATATGAAGAATCGAGCTCAATTAATCATGGCCCTGTATAAAGCAAACACGGCCTTAATGTGTGACCCGGCCCCTATGATTATTATATGTACATATACTAAGATAATTTTAAATTGTAAATTTAATATTATTACCATTAAAATGCATGCTCGAGATTTTAAATAATAATATTATTGTTCCATATGGTAACACTGCTTGTCACGTGTCACTCCGTTTGAATATTATTTATAAAAGATAACAGTTTACGATTCAATACATTCTATTGAAATGTGTTATAGATAAAAGATGAATCTACATTAGTTGCCGGTCAAATAGGACTTTTTTACTATTTCGAAAAAGTTCCATTTAATAGGTTAAATAATGATTGAAGAGCAACATTTTTTGACGTATGTATGAACATTTCACACACAACACAGACGGACGGCAAACGAATTTGCTATGAAGCAGTACCACATTTCATACATTTTAACGGCTATTTTGGCATATATTCAATAATATAAATGCAGTCTCACTACCAAATATTCTATCCGATTTTGAATATGTGGCTCAGTTCTATAAATAATTTTAATTTTTGTACCCTGATACATCAAAGACTATTTTTCTACATATAGCGACTCTCTATATATTATATGTATAATTATTAAATATCTCAAATATTATTTTGAAATTAATTTAATATTATTATCATTAAAATAGCCGTTTCGAGATTTTAGATATGTATTAATTGTACTAAAATAATTATATGAAATATTATTCTTCCATCTAGTAACACTAATGGTCGAAGGACCCGCACATACACACATCTTAGATAATTATATATATATATATATATTATATTAATTACTAAACGGTCATTTCGCCGATCATTGAATAATATAAATATTCATTACATCCTCTTTATTTTATTACACAATTAAATGATATTTTATAAAAATACATACATATATATATATATATATATATATATTTATATATATATATATATATATATATATATATATATATAAATCTCAATATAAGTCCATTGTTGAGAGATCCGCACATACATACACCTTAGACAATTATATATATTATACATACATATATATAATATGAATATTGTATGGGAAAGAAACGTTATTGTAAATGTCATCGATGTCCTTTATTAATAATGGAAATACTAATTTTATGATGGAATTCCTTTGGCGTGTTCCGACTGAGTAACAATACGATCCTCGATTATGACGTTAAAGGGGAAACACAATCCTTTTTTGTCCAACAACATCATCATCCATCAATATTTAATAAGTCCATGCCGTCCAACCGTAAAGTAGCGAGCTTTTGCATTCCGGCAATTTAAATAAATTACACACCGCTTAGTATAACTTTAAATGCAATCGATTGAATTATACACATATTTTGTATACAAAGTATGGTCTCGCTATTTTAATGTGCGACCGAAATTAATAAATTGGCATTGTACGGTAGTTAGTCTTGGTCAGTCATCGATGAAACATGTTTGTATTTGTATTGGAATAACAATCACTTGTTTTACTCTTTTAATAATACTCATGTCCTTTTACTTGTCTTATAACCGTCATATTTATGGGACCACAGGGACCCAACGAATAACTACTTTTTTGACCAACAACACAAATATTCCATATGCATTTTGAATGAAACTACAAAATATCACCACTTTGACAAAAAGACTCGACATGTTATTATTTTTAAATATTTTATAGTTTAAAGAAAAAAAACACAATTAAAATAAATAACTAGGTTAACCTATCAACATTATTCATTGAAGACTCAAATAGAGAGTCTCAGAATCTTGTTTATCCATTTATATCCCAAACTATAAATTTAAATAAACGTACACAGTGTTAAAGATTGGTTGAATTAAATAATAAAATATGTACTATAATAGTCCATGCTGTATTGATTTTCATACAATTCTATTTAAAAGCAGCTTTTTATTTTATTAAATTAAATCTTTAGAAATTTATAATATAAGTCCTACAGAATACAGAATAACATTTTCTTTGTAAACATCAAAATTAAATATTTTGGTAGTCAAATATTAAACATAGGTTTAACCCGTTATAACCAAATATTTTTTATCTGGAAGCTACCTCAATTAATTTATGTATTTGTTCAATACGAAGTAAATTGATAGTTTGTCCGAATATTAATATATCTATATACATTTCAAGTGTCATGCGTATTGTTTTCATACATTGGATCTTCTAAATTGTTGAATAACTTCCAAACATCCTGTCACCTGATTTCATTCGATTTTTCAGAAATCTTTTAGAACACGAAAATAAAGGCGAATGCAAAAATTACAGCTTCTAGGCTCAAATTCTGAGGTAAAACCCTAATTTGACTGGGCTATACATGCATATATTATACATATACTTGACAAATACGCGGGCTGTGGCCACCTGCAACACTGTAGTCCCTAAAATCCGATAGAATGGTGACTCCAACATCCGACATCTTTCAAGCTGTATGATAAATTCTTCTAAATATAATATTAACCTAGTAAGTATGTTTATAAGGTGATTGAGACACTGTGGGTGAATAAATGTTACAATTAAATAGATATAGTAATAGCTCAGGGGATAGAAACGTGGCTACAAATACTATCGTTATGGGTTCAAATCCCGCTCAAGTCAAAAAAACTGTATACAAAATGTACTCTTTATCTACGGAAAGTTTTACTATTCATAATGATCCTAACATATTCTATATAACTACTTTTAAACTGCCAATTTTGATATATGTTTTTAAAATAGTATCAAGTTGCCATGGTAGACGATGTTAATGTATGAACATTGCGGCTACTTCATTTGGGACAATTGATTTTTTTATCTCTCTAAAATATCAATTTGTATTTAATAACTTATCCATATAACTACCAACCAGCGTGATAGATCTGTGGTCATGGCTTCAAATCCCAATCAAGTCAATTTTTTCAAATTGATTTGATCGGTTATTAGCACTGGGAGATCTAGAATAATATTAATAAAATCCTGATCGATCATCTTGATCCAGGTATACTCTGATTTCCTATATTGTAAGGTAAATACTGATTATTAAGTTGGTGACCTGTGTAACTAGTAATAGTTAAGATCAATGAATTAACACGTTGTTGTGTCTAAAAAAACATCAAATTTGTAAAAAAGATTTGATCGGTTATTACGACTGGGAGATCAGGAATAATATTAATAAAATATTATTCCCGAATACTCTAATTTCCTGGATTGTAAGGTAAATATCTGTGTAACTAGTAATAGTTAAGATCACCGATAGACAATTAATTAACACGTTGTTGTGTCTAAAAAACATCAAATTTGTAAAAAAGATTTGATCGGTTATTACGACTGGGAGATCAGGAATAATATTAATAAAATATTATTCCCGAATACTCTAATTTCCTGGATTGTAAGGTTAGTATCTGTGTAACTAGTAATAGTTAAGATCACCGATAGACAATTAATTAACACGTTGTTGTGTATAAAAAACATCAAATTTGTAAAAAAGATTTGATCGGTTATTACGACTGGGAGATCAGGAATAATATTAATAAAATATTATTCCCGAATACTTTAATTTCCTGGATTGTAAGGTTAGTATCTGTGTAACTAGTAAGAGTTAAGATCACCGATAGACAATTAATTAACACGTTGTTGTGTCTAAAAAAAACCGTCTCAAGAAAGCTCCATCAGAGATGTAGGTTCTCTGGTATTCCAGACGACTGTTTTCTCTTAATAATAATAAAATAACTGTGGTTAAGTACACGTGATAATAATATGTGTCATTTAAAAAATGAAGTGAGTTAATTGGTGATGGGCGAGTTGTAAGAACAATGAAGACACAGTGCAGCTTCGGCCATAATAATGTTGAATGAATATGCGATGATGAAGAGAGGTGCTCGTACTGATTGAGAGCTGCTCGTCTGTCACTCCTCAATTACCACCTTTTCATCACACCAGGAGACACGCGTCATCCAGGAATGTATCGCCAGGGACGTCACAAACACCACTAATACACCACATAATCATTGTTCGCCCCGCCACAGGTTTGGCCGGCCCTGCTTATTTCGAGGAGGCGAGTCGTTAGCGAGAAGCAGTTAAAGAAGATGTTTGTCAAAGATGATTGGCATTATGAATATGTATTATTGTATTCGACTATACTTATTATATACACTCTTCTATTAAACATGACTTTCAAAGAAATTCACAGTCGACGTCGGAATAAAATCAATGTGACATGTGTGAAATGTGTGGATTATAACTTTAACAATCTGCTTCATCACTTACGATAACATCCAGCTAACTAATATTTCACAAATATTCTATTATTATATCGAGGCTATACTGACAAAATG
Organism: Agraylea sexmaculata; assembly: GCA_022606485.1. Taxonomy (NCBI): domain Eukaryota; kingdom Metazoa; phylum Arthropoda; class Insecta; order Trichoptera; family Hydroptilidae; genus Agraylea; species Agraylea sexmaculata. The sequence continues at coordinate 61,606 of JAGTTH010005310.1, forward strand.
CACCAAGTCATGTTTCACAGTTTTGACATAATGACGAATTTGTTAAAAAAAATTACCTCTATTTTAACTAACATAAAACTAAAAATGTTAATATTGATGAATCGACTAAGTGCGTTGTGGCAGTAGATAAAGTAATAAAAAACATATACAAATGCATCCCTAACTCAAAATATGACTTAGTGCATTTTAGTAGTATACCCTCGTTATTCTAAAAATTGGGAAGGTTCATAGAAAAATATACTAACCTTACATCCAATAAACTATTTGATATTTAAATTAATCAACTTAAAATAGGCACAAAAAACAATTAAATATAAAAATTGTCTTTCCCTGTTTTTAAGGAGAGCGTGCACATGTTTTTTTATTTAAATTTCATTAATATATTTTACATTTTTCTTATTCAGTTTCATATTCCAACTGACAAGTGCTGGATTATCAACACTGCGACTTGGGATCCCCCATAATGCTCTAGTGGTACTACAGTATGATATAATAATATATGTTTTTATAAATTAATTAATAAAACAAAGTTAATATTGATTGTTTACATAATAAATATTACAAAACCATTGAGGATTTCTGTTCAATAACCATAAACTTTATAATATATATAATAATATGAAATTGAAAAGGAAAATCAACAATATGGGTGTATCAATATGGTGGACCATGCAGACGAGTCTGAGTGAGTCAAATTCATTCTTTCATTCCGGTTTTCTAATATCGTTGGTGTCGCATAAATTCATATACGATATTATTTATTCTCCCATACATTATTAATTTAATAACTCTAATGATAAGAAAATCTTCTTTTTTTTTTAAATATTAAAAAAATTACATCATCTTAAGTACGTGGTTATAGAACTGAATGCCTCACTTAAATAAACTAATATTGAGGTTAAAAATAATTCAAGTCTCTCTAAAACTTCCATCTTATTATTTGTAGAATATGTGGATTTGTTTTGAGATAATATACAAATGAAAAATTATAATATAATATATATAATTATCTAAAGTGTGTGTATGTGTGTGCGGGTCCGTCAACCATCAGTGTTAGCATATGTAAGAATAATATATCATATAATAATTTTACTACAATTAATACATATCTAAAATCTCGAAACGGGTATTTTAATGAAAATAATATTAAATTAATTTCAAAATAATATTAGAGATATTTAATAATGCATAATAAATGACATTTCTCAAAAAAACAGTCTTAATCGGGAAAATCGTTTTTTAAATATTGTGATGAGTGTTGTCATCGTGTGAAAACCGTATTATATTATTTTATTAATAATTTCAATAAAAAAATCAAACATCTTTCGAATGAAAAAACAAACAATTTATTATCTTCGTATTAAAAACAAACCAGAGTATTTAAAAATATTTAATAATTTCAAAATATTTTTAGATGTATTTGATTTTATAATGCATAATAATTCCACATTTTTATCACTTTAAAGCAAAAATGAAACTCAAAGATAACCGTCCTATTAAAAAACCAAGCAGAACCAATTGAAAATTTAAATTAAAATTACCCTAGTTATATTATATTTCAAATAAGCACCAACAAAAATGTGTTATATGACAATTTGGATTGATTGTGTTTAATACAATGATACAAAATGCAAAGCTCAGCAAAATAGTTATAAATAATAATAGAAGCGTGTAAATATGACGTAACAGCAATTAGGCGTTCTTGAGAAGTGGAATGAGTTATTACAATTAATTAGTGACTACTGTACAAGTTACGTGGTATTTATTCTTTACAATAATGTGAATAATGGATGACTGAAATAGTCATTTATGAATGTTTGAACACACAGTACGGATTCTTTTCTGTCTGCCGCCGCCTCTGTGCTTTGTCACTCCTAAAGTCTTGCCGCTTTTGTGTCATACCAGACATATTATCATAATAACAGGGCTGTTCAACTAATCACATCATTATCAATCTTGCTGCCATATATTAAGAAATTATACTAATTTAATAAACAGAGGGATTTCTTATATATTCAATTTGATTTATTAAGGTGTCAGAAACCACAGAGGCGAATTCAATAATTATTAGTTTACTGTTAAATATAAAATTATAAAAACAATCTGCATTACGAGCACAATTTTTAAAATGATTAAATTCGCCCATTTGATTTCCGGCTCCTTAATAAAGTTTTAATAATCTTGAATAATTATTTTTATTAATTTTTAATATAAATTAAACTGATCATTGTATCTTCTAACATAGAGTTAAGTAATTAATGAGCTTTCGGTATATTTTTGAACAAATAATTGGATTGCGCAAAAAATACAATAAATTAAAAAAAAACTATATGCAACACTTTTGAGTTCGCCCCTTTGGTTTCTGACTCCTTAATTGTTTTTTTTTATAATCTTGAATAAAATTCTGTTATAAATCATATGATGAACTATTAATTTTAAGGATAAATCATTGTTTCTTCAAATATTAAGCCAAATAACTCGTGAATTATTGGTTTATTGTTGCACAATCAATCAATTGGATTGCGCAAAAAATGCAACACTTGCTGACATTTGACTCTTGTGTTAGGTAGCTCACTTTGTAATATTAAATGTCCTAATTTAGAAGCATATATAAACATGTTACAAACCGCATTAAAAGCACATTTAAAAAAATAATAAATGCAACATTTTGTCCTTTGGTTTCAGACTCCCTAAAATTTAAAATTCTGTTATAAATCTTGTGATGAACTTTTTATTAAATTTTACTATAAATCAAACTGATCATTTGTTCAAAAATACAATATATTTTTTAAAAATCATATGTAACAACACATTTTGAGTTCGCCCCTTTGATTTCTGACTCCTCAATTTTTTTTTATAATCTTGAATAAAAATCTGTTATAAAACTTATGATGATCTTTTTATTCTTGATATTTTACCATCAATCAAACTGGTCATTGTTTCTTCAAATATTAAGCTATTGGATTATGTTTGCACAATTAATTAAATTGTGCAAAAAATGCTGCACTTACTGACATTTGACTCTCGAGTTAGGTAGCTCACTCTTTGCTATTAAATGTCCTTATTTAGTAGCATACATAAACATGTTACAGTCTGTATTAAAAGCACAATTTAAAATAAAATTGTTGAGTTCGCCCTTTGGTTTCTGACTCCTTAATATTTAAAATTCTGTTATTAATCTTATGCTGTACTTTTTATTAATTTTAACTATAAATCAAACTGGTCATTGTTTCTTCATTAAGTTAAGTAACTGATGAGCTATCGGTATATTTTTTTTTACATTTAATTGGATTCCGCAAAATATACAGCAGCTGATATTTTACTCTCGAGTTACTCATTCTTTACAGGTATTAAAATAATTAAGAAGTAACCGATGAAATACGTTGTATTTTTTTTGTCAAATTCTCGCAAATGCCATAAAATAAATCCTGTCCTTTTGTATTTCGACATATTGATACGTTTATCTTTTGCAAAGGTAAGATAACAGCCCCAATTCGTCTGGGGGGCTTTTTAATCACCCCATTCCGAGAAGCTGTGCATTTTTATTGTTTTATTAATAGCTAGATATATTTCGAAGGCCCTGGATGGTCATTAGGGTTATGTTTTTCATACAAAAGTGAAGCTCTTTATATTGAAGAGTCGAACAAATCTTTTGACACAAACTCACAAACCGCCACTGTCACTTAATGTTCTTTCACAAATACTTTTCAACCACCGGTATTATTCTTTATTTTTCATATTTAAAACGATTGCTCAAAATATTCGTGAGAATATAATCACCGTCGACAATACATAATTATTGAGCATGTTTACCGTTTCTTAAAATATACGAATGTATAAAAAGCAAACTTCCGCAGTTCCACATGATGTTCTTTGGTGAGTTACAAATATTCTTAAATAGTTGTGTTCCTTGGGGATTTACTTGGTGACGAGTAACATGAAATGGTTGTTGTTGGCTATAAAAAGTGTCCTTCCTCAAATGTGAATACTTTTATCTCTTTTTTGTATTGTCACATTTGTCTAAATGTCCTCACTGATTGCCACAACACTCCATATCATCATTTTCAATATAACTCTACAACAAACACACGGTGCAATTTTTAATTTAATTCAAAATCAAGCATACATCAAAATCTTTAATGATTCAGATTCCATTGAGATTTTTTTTGATTTTTATTAAAAAATATATTTTTATTGTTAAAAAGCCAGTGTGTCTGTAAACAGAACAGATGGCACAAAGATATCATCGCGCCCACTAAACACATCTAAGGGTGTTTTTTTAACATATTTAATGCTTACACTTATTTATTTTTATTTGTTTTCCTTGTTGACAAAGATTCCCACTTCTTGTAGTATTCATCACTAAAATATGTTATACCAAACACCGCAGGATGGGTTTCTTTAGTGCCATTAGGAGATTCTTCTGAAGCATATTTTAATAATCTTACAAAAACATAATTCGATCTTGAGTAATCAAACAGTATAAATGGAATCTGCTCGGGGTTGCGATTGAATGGGGAATAAATGTGAGTTGGGTTGTTAATGAACATTTGAGGTGTAATGGAGGCTGAAGTGGTTGACAAACGAGTAGGTGAAATAAAATACTGAAAGAGGAAAAATCCAACACACCATTTCAAATGAAAACACTAACAACCCCACGTATTTTTTGACAAACTACCCCTAAAAGCCATTCGTAAACATCATCGCTTAGGCACGACATCGCAAATAAAACATGCATGCATATATTGAATAGAGCAATAAGTGCAATATCCGAATATGATAAATCACGGAATTGAAAAAATATGCCGCAATAAAATGGAGCCGGAAACCCTAGGGACCCTGGGCAATGATATTATAATACTTTAAGGGCTGTGAAATATGACTAGCCATTGTGAGTTTAAAGGGACTAGGAGTGACTATCCGGATGAGGACAGGGGGCGACACTTTTTATGGGGGGTGCTTTTTGCAAAATATCACCACTATACATCATATAATATTAATTATCGCACTTGATATAAATATCGTATTGCGGAATAATGGCTTCGGACAAGACGTGACCTCCTTACCAACGATCCCGTATAATGTTATTACCATTCCCGACACGACACCACGGACGCCGATACTTTATAACACACGGGGAATTTAATTAAATACAAAAATTAATGTGCGGTTCGGTGATGCGATAATGATTTAAGCCGAGGTTAGCAGCGAAGTGGCTTAATTGAATAGAAGAGTGTGTGGGGGTGGCGGGTTGTGGGTGGTGGTTGGGGGATGTTCGGCGAGAAGTAGTGTTAAGACTGTATAAGAGGAGGGGTCCTAAAGACAATGGAGGGTTGCAACAACTAAAGAGGGTTTCTAATACACCTTTCAAGTGAACATGAATATTACCTATGAATATGTGAACAACATTACCACCCTCCACCCCCATCTGCGTCGAGCCGACCCTCTTCCATGCATACATACATACATATCTAAATATATATATATATATATATATATATGTATATATCTCAATCACTTTTAAACAAACACTTCACTTGCCTACAATCTCATCTGCACACACACTAAAAATAATTCAATTAATCTTATCAGTGTTTAGTTAAATATGCAGTTTTACTGTTAATCATCTTAACTAATAGTAACCCAACTTGTATCCATATCAGAGGCTCATTAATAAATGTATTATGTCATATATATATATTAATAAATCGATGGGTTATTAACACAAAAATGTATATACAAATAATGTATTAAAAATGCAGTTTTACTGTTAGTCATCTTAACTAATAGTAACCCAAGTTGTATCTTTCTCAGAAGATTATTTATATAATATACATATTATAATAGATTGAAGGCCAAACTTATATTTTTGCAACAAAATATTTGTTTTCTCCTCTTGTTATAAACTGTAAATTTACATTTACGCTTTTGTGTACATAAAAATTAGGTTATATCCCATATTTACTAAATTTATTATATTATTTATATATATAATACATATGTATTACAATTTCTTTATTATGCATAAGTTTTTACAATGATTGATAGAACAATACATTTTTGGAAATAGTCTTATTTTTTTATTTAAATTTGACATGAATAATACTATAAATTTATAGAAAGAATGGGAAAAAAATTAAAAACCCATTTACATATTTGAAGAATAATAAATATCAATTAAATATATAAAAAAGATCTAAGGCCATCTTAAGACCCTTGTTTTGAACAATTTTAATTTTATTATATTATTTCAGTATCATTCTCATACAATTCATTCAAATATACGTAAAAAACACACACACACACGAAAACCCCACTCAATTTCCAATGAAAACTTTTATAATTAAGAATTATTTTACTTAAACTAACCCCACACACATTAGATGATTTAAATATGGTATTTCAGGTATGCTAAAAATATTAAAATTTGCAAACATATCATATTAAGATTAGTATTTTTGGGAGATATTATTAATATATTCATTTTATATAAATTCACACCCCATATTAACTTTAATTTTTCTATTTACTTAAGTCAAGACAAAATATAATTACAGGTAAGATCAATCGAATAAATCCATTTAGTTATAATCGGTCTACTTTTGGCTCTAACTCAAAAAATAGCTATTTTCTATATATTTTAATATTTATCATATTTATATAAAATAAATAAATAATTGTTGTGTAAATGGCTTTATATTACTTCCTTATATACGTGCTAATTACTAAATGATGTAAAATCAATGTGTCATTATCATTTTGTGGAAAGTATACAATAAAAGCCTTTCATATTACATAACTTATATAATTATTAACTATAAATATTTATTGAGTAAAATAATTCAGAATATGTACTGTATTTTATTAAATTCTAGTGTTAATATTTAAATTTCTTTTAAAATCCTGTACTTGGGTTTTAAGTACTGATTTAAATTTATTAAATTTCGATGGGTGATTAAGGGCCGTATTCAATATAATAGTGTGTTAGTGAGTCGTGCTAGATAGTGTGTGTACGAATAGACTAGAGCTTGTTAGTATTAGTGTACACGCATACTCACCGCACGCTCACACTCTATATTATATTTATAATAGGGCCCCAAAACCAACAAAGTATCTATAAATTGAAAGTTCACAAGGAGAGTTACTACTTCAAATATTTATTTTTCTGGTTATTTTTGTGTACATACACACATCAAATATGCCAAATTAGTTAATATCATATTTTTTTTAAATAATCGTCTGATATAGATACAACTTTTTACTTAGATTTCACTTACATTGAGATAAAAAAAAAACTCCGTCCCTTAATATATATGAATCGAGGTTAATTATTAACTCTGTAGTATGAAGATTGCGAGATGAAGAAGTTAGGTTAGGTTAGGTTAGGTTAGCATAGAAGGGTACAATGTAATGTATGTAGTATTTAGGAAGGTGGTAGTAAGTACAAGTACAAGTACAAGTACAAGTACAAGTACAAGGTGCACCCTAATTTGGTGACACGTTGCTAACACTGGCTACGAACAGCGGGAGTTCTCTTCTATATACATATATATATATACACTTATAATAACTCCATAAAGAACCACTACAGCTGTGAACTAATTAATAGTAAATACGTGTGACTGTGACTATTACTATGACTATTACTATTACTATGACTCGCACACACCGAACAGACAATTATTAAAACACCGACAATTAACCGGCAAAACAATACACCGATTACTTTTAAATCACACGTCATTATCAATTATTAATATTAGCAGTTTATTTATTTTTAAATTATCTATGGAAATGGTCTGGTGGGAAACATATGTCATCGGAATACAGTTTTGATTTACACAGATCGGTAGTTAGGGTCAGTTTCTTCAAGTCGTGTTAAATCGTGTGCTACGTGGCAAGACATTTTACGAATCTCAGTTTTTTAAAACCGTGTTAAAGCTATAGCCGAGTGTGGTTCCGATGTGTGTATCGCAAGCATTCAAGAGAATTTGCATACAGACGTTCCGTACGAAACTGGAATGGGGAGATATCACGAGATTTAGTTATACACCTTGATATTGGCGAGCTAGGATTTGACAGTTGTTAAACACAGAAACAGGTGATTTACGCGCCAAATGCGTTTCTTCAAGATGTAGCTCGTGCGTATCCCCCTCCATTCTTGTTTGAAGCAACGCCTGTATACAAGTTCTCTTGAATGCTTGCGATACACACATCGGAACCGCTCGGCTATAACTTTGACATGCGCCGAAGAAACTGAATATTTGTATATGACACGAGAATCGTACAATCTCTTGCCATGTAGCACACGTTTACCGGGCCTAGGAGTCGGTTACTTCAAGTCGTGTTAAATCTCGAGCTAGTGACAACTCGGCGATTTACGCGCCAAATGCGTTTCTTCAAGATGTAACTCGTACTTCAATCCTATAAAATTGTGAAAGAAACTTGCCGCCGCAAATTGGGTCATGAATCTACATTTGCATGATTTGTATATTACATTTAGTGGAATTCCCGAAACAAAATCGCATTGAGAATGAGAATCTTTTCAAGCTGCAGAATATTTATGTTCTGTTCCTCTTTAGTATATTTTTTTGGTTCGAATTCATCCCACAATCAACGGAGGATTTTTTGGGCCGATTTCTTCAAGATTTAGCTCGTGTTATGTTGTATGCAAGTTCTCTTGAATGCTTGCGATACATAAATTGGAACAGCTCAGCTATAGCTTTGAGACACCTTAAAGAAATGGAATGTTTGTATATGACACGAGATATGTACACGGGTTGAAGAAACCGGCACTTAGTGTGTAATAATGATATTGTATGGTGTTGAAGAGCGCATGGCTTAATATTAATGTGTGTGGGGTGGTTGGGGGTGGTTGGGGGTGCAAGGCAACACATGTATCGAAGATTAGTGTGCGTCTTGGGTGAAGAGTGTAGTACAAGTTTAGTGTGCGCTCGGATTATTACTAGCCGCCATTTACAGTGTATATAAATTGAGACATTTACTACTAACCACCACCAACCACCCCCTGAAGCCACCCCTACACACATACAAGTACACACACACTTACACGTGATGATTGCAAGGCTCAATCATACAAGGTATAAATCCGTGTGATGTGGCCGAGTGTTTGAAGGCAGGATGCGAAGATCTGAGAGATGGTCGCCATTACTCTATGATCATAATAATAATATCACTTCTCAGTACTGGACTTGAACTGCCGTCACCGATATTTATTACTTGCTTTGAACATCTCTTCACTACTGCTGTTCCTGTCTTATAATTATCATTCATTGTGCTTCAAATAAACACTTCTCACCTGACTTTTCATCCCATTCTTTTGCCATGACCGTGCGACACACGGACTCATACATTTTAATCAATTATTTATATACGACAACGTGTTCATTCATTAAGTAAGATCAAGAAGATCCATCGGAATTTAATTAATATTATACCTGATCTCTCTGCTATAATAACCATAACTTGTAACTTGCAACTATGCTAATAAATTACGGGCTTTTTATTTTCCCCCCCCATACTTTTTATTATTACATCACATAAAATTTTTATTCTCATGTTAGATGTAGTTAATTTTTAAGTCTAATTCATAAGTTTTATAACTTTGAAATAATTCACTCGATTCAAATTTGATTTTACCCAATCAATCTGTTATTTAGTTTTAAGCATAATACTTTGTAATTGTTTTTGTTAATGTAGAGTCTATTCTTGTTATTGTTTATTAATATTCATATCTGTAAATGGTTTATTTTTTATTTTTTTTCCTATTCTTAAGTGCCTCTAATGTCAAATAAAAATGTTATTCTCATGTTAGTTATATGTAAATATTTTTACCTTTGTTTTGTATTATATGAAAAATGTGAAATTCAAATAAAATAAAAATATTGTAATGTACGCTAAAAATTACCCACCATTACAATAAAGTGAGACACAAAAATATATTTAATAAAAATCCATCTCTGAGTTCAATATGAATTTTACTATTCTTAACATAGTTTTTTATGTAAAAACTAATGATAATGTGATAGGCTTACAATAATAATAATGAATTTGTACATTGAATAAAAGTTTACTTACATCAGAATTTGTAGTCATTTTATAATAGATTAAAGTTAAAAAATATTTATGTAACAAAATCGCCTTAAATGCAAAAGATGTGCTTTTGCGGCAATTTCATATGGAATAGATTTTTATTTTGGTTTTTTTTCTCTCTTTTTAATAGAAACGCAAGTTGTAATTTTTATCAGAAGGTTATATGGCATATTAATGGAAGCCAAACTAATTCAATAATATATTATTATAGAGAAATACTTATAATTCAAGTAAAAACTCTCCTTATGGACTGTAAATATGTAAATACTTAATTGTGTTACTAAATACGAAAACTCACGTTCATGATTTTTAAATATTTAAATTTGATTTTAATAAATAAATACTATTTAGACAACTTTAAGTAAGTGAAACTCATTATTGATGAGTGAATATATGTTTTAATTGGAGAATAATAAAATCAAGTTTATGATGTCATTGAATTAGTTCAAGGTCAAGTTCAATTTTTAATCCGTCAACAAGGTATTGTTTATTTTGCAATTTGCATTTTGGGTGAAATAACACTGTACCGTATTTTCTTTACATATTCAAATTAGGTGATAAATCACCTAATAAGTAAATACGCAAGATTCTCAAACTTTTTAAAATATTAATTAAAAATTGAAAAGTTTTACTAGCCGACTTGGACCATTGATGAAAGTGTGGTTGTGTTGCGATTAATGTACCATTGCTTACATTTAATTATTGGAGTATCAATAAAAGACATATTGTATATTTATTTAAATAAATGTTGTGAGGTCATTCATATACAATGTATACAATAATAGACGTAATGGATACAGTTTAAAGGAATATTAAGTTAAAAAGTGCAGAATACCGCAGACCATCAATTGCAGACAAGTGGATGAAGTAGCAAGCAAGTAAGCAAGTGAGTATAATAAAAGCAGATAGTGTTTTTCTAGTAAATGTGGTCGATGAAGATTATCAGGTGAGTTGATCAGTCCATTGAAGTGTCTGTCATGGCTGAGTTGCGTGACATTATAACTATTATTGCTCTTCCTGCTTCACTACATCATAACTCTAATTAAACTAACATTTATACAACTCTACTTCACCTTGCTCTCAATTATAATCGCCTAAATAGGCCAACACTTCAAAATAACCTTATATATTTAGACACAACACCTGTTAATTGATTGTCTGTCGGTGATCTTAACTATTACTAGTTACACAGGTCACCGAATTAATAATCAGTATTTACCTTACAATACAGGAAATCAGAGTAAACCTGGATCAAGACAGTATTTGTAGCGACACACCTAATACTCTGAGCTATTGCAACTATGCAGATTTCATACATCTAGCAATCAATCTCTTCTAAAAAATCTTTATTGATGTTGATTTTTATTATAATTATTTTAATAAAATCACGAAAGAATATCTCTATCCAGGCTTACTATGAATTCCTGGATTGTAAGATAAATACACAGGCAATTTTAATTGATTTTTAATATTAATGTATTTATTTAAATACGGAGGTGCTTTTTGAGAAGCTGTTTAGAACAACGGTGATCTTAACTATTACTAGTTACACAGGTCACCGAATTAATAATCAGTATTTACCTTACAATACAGGAAATCAGAGTAAACCTGTATCGAGATGATCATTCGGGATTTTAACCCATCACCACAGTATTTGTAGCCAAATCAATCTAATCTTCTAAAAAATGTTGATGTCTATCGTAAGATAAATACTGAGGCAATTTTAATTGATTTTTATTTAAATACGGCGCTTTTTGAGAAGATGTTTAGAACAACGGTTATCTTAACTTTTACTTGTTACACAGGTCACCGATTTAATAATTTATATTTAGCATTTATATTAATACAGGAAATTAGAGTAAACCTGGATCTAATATATAGATACAACTTTAAAACTTAAAAAATTACAAAATATTCACTTGGATTCCATTAAGTTAAGATCGTTAAGAGTAAAACTACACCTAATTTGAAAAATAACTACAACAAGAGCAATTTTTAACAGTCTATCAAATCATTTTATTTTTTGGCATACTCAGCTATATAATTAAATATTTTTGAACTTAGTGTGACGTCAGTTGTCTGTCCTGTTATTCCCGTTAATTACAAATGCAAATCTCCGTTTATAGTGAGGTGTACCGAAGAATAAAATAGCTATAAACGAGGGTTTAGAAGAGGTCTTGTTCGATGTTAACCCTCCCGAAGACACGGTGGCTTAGTGGTATGGCCATCATCACTATCAGTCTTCACAGGATCGAAGCCTGATAAAAATGGATAGGATTAATCCCGAACACCACCCCGAGCATCCCCCAATGCTGAATAATAATTACAGTGAACCCAGCCGCTTTAAGAATAATTAATTATTAGATTATTCGGAGGTATTGTATTGTATTAAAAGACATAATATATATAAAGAATGTATGAAGAATAATGAGTAGCATGTTAGAGATGGTCCAATCACAGGATACTTCTAAAACAATGGACCAATCCACAAAGAACACTCGACACGTCCATTCGGACCAACTAAAGGAAAAAACAGACGCCAAAGGGCGCCACCGCTACTGGGTGGTCTGACAACAAACAAACACCCTTTATATTATACTATTCTTAATACTAATTAATTGACCATCAAAGCCCTTCGTCTTCATTTCCTCGCCTCGCGCCCTTCCCGACTGCCTTTTTGCCATTTCCACCCCTTCACCGGAGAATGGCCAGTTATTTTGCGGTCATGTTGTTGTCGGTTGTGGTATATAATTGTGGTTAAATAGTGATTTTCTTATACAATGGCGAACAGTTGAAATAAACGGGCATTGTTTTGTATCACACATCGCCATGGCGCCACCCCGTAAAGGCCGTCTCACACCATACATATACATATTTCACTAATTAAAAATCAATTACATATATAGACTGCTCCAGCGTATAATATCGTAAGTGCAAAACAATCTGTGTGCTCTTAATTTTTTATGGAACTGAGACATATATTCAATCTGGTAACACTGCCTGTCACGTGTCACTCTGTTTAATTATTATGTATAAAATATAAGAGTTTACGATTAAATACCTTCTATTGACAGAGACATGAAATGTGTTATAGATAATAGATGAATGTACATTATTTGCCGGTCAAATAGGACTATTTTACTATTTCGAAAAAATCCCACTTAATAGGTTAAATAATTATTGAAAATCAACATTTTATTTACGTTTCATACATTTCGTAAACATACGGACGGCAAACGAATTTACGATGAACCAGTACCACATCTCATAGATATTAAGGACTATTTTCGCATATCTTTCATAATCAACAAATATAAATCCAGTCTCACTACCAAATATTCTATTCGATTTTGAATATGTAGCTCAGTTCCATAAAGACTTACGAGCACACAGAATTTTTTGCACTTACGATATTATACGCATGAGCAGTCGATATTGTTCTAACCTAAGTTCATTTTCAAGAATTTTTAAAAATAACTAGCGTAAAATAATAGCTCAGGCGATGAATGTGTGGCTACAAATACTGTGGTCGTGGTTTCAAATCCCGCCCAAGCTAACTAACCAATACAAAAAATTGTATACAAAATGCAACTGTTTATCTACGGAAGGTTTTGCTATTTATAATAATCTTAACATATTCTATATAAAACTGCCTTGTAAACTGCCAATTCTGATATATGTTTTTAGTACCATATCAAGTTGCCATTGTAGACGATGTTAATGTATGAAATTCGACTAGAAATATGAACATATAACATTGAATTTATCTTTTATTTTTTTAAACCCACAAATGAAGACTCCCTTGTATAGTCTCAATTAAAAAGTATTCCTGTAAAAATTTCGTTTTTCAATATACAATAGGTCTTATTCGTTTAATAATATATATTACAATGAACCATGGAAAAACAACCCTTTTTTTCCATGGCTTTTTATTGTTTGAGACATTTGTAAAAAAGTATGTACATATTTGGCGGTGTGGTGTGAGAGTGTCTTTATTTATCGGAGTGATGATACAAAAGGAAGACAAACTCCTGACCAGTGACCATTGTCAGCCCAATGCCTTAAGTTTTACTATAAATTTCATCGAAAATGTGCTAATTTATTCGGCCGTGTTTGATTTGTATGGTAAAAAGAGCGACAACAGCGGCCACAGGTAGGCCTTTCAGTTCCCATGGATCATGGTGTGCGACTAAAACTAAGACAGAGAGTAAAAAAGCCACGGGAGGCAAATACAAGAAGCCAAATTTAATTTGTTTGTGTGAAAGCTTCGACTTTTGTGTGTGGCTCAGAGGAATGCCTTATCTTTCGCACCATCTTCATCTTATATTTCTCTTATTGTCATCGCAAAAAATATATATACAATGTCGACAATAAATCTTCCCAATACACGCTTAAAATCACCAATTGTTTATAATCATTAGCGAAATCATACGACAAAATACTATCGATATTTAGTGGGTGCTCCAGTCCTTGACATCGTCTCCAGTAATTGTCATTTCAACTTTAAATGGTTATAATAAGGATTGTGTGCATATTTCTAAAATAAATCCTTTGATAATAGAAAGCCTAACTCATCTTTTGTCATTATCATATTGTAACGTGTATTGTCTATTATTGGAGAAATTTATAGGTTATTTTATTTTAATAAAAAAATAGTATAACGTTTATAATCGCGTCTGTTTTTTTATTACATTAAATATCAAGGAAAAATAGATTCCATATGAAAAATATTTGACGTTCTTCGATGAATTTTAATTATCTTATGAAGAGTCAAAGTCAAAGATTTCCTTAAGGATGTCAATTACTGGTGCACCACTTTAACTAATTTTCCACCCTAATCCAATATTTTTTTTAATTTAATAAATGTGTGGATTTTTTATTATTGCAAAAATGGTTAATGAGCGGGTATTGATTTAGGAATTACGGCCGTATTCAATATAATAGTGTAATTAAAGTGTGTGCGTGCGATGCGTATGCATGTAAAACAATACTACCAAGCTCTAGTCTATTCGTATACGTACCAATTCTATTCAACTCCAGCACCACTCACTCTCATTACATTATAATCTTTAATACGGCTGTTACACTTGAATATATCACATATAATTAAAAAACACTTAATTTAACTGAACATTTTGGACTTTTAAGGGTTGATACGCCACAATCGAGGTTCCAGAAAATATTTTTTGAAAATATATGTGTGAAAGTGCAAAAACCGGATTTAATTATTAAGCTGGTGTTAAGATAAGGTTGAAATAAAATAATACAATAATCAAAGAATAGAAGAAATCGTTGCAGAGCTCGATCACTTTAAAGCACTTCATTACACCTTCTTAGTGTTTATAACTAAAAAAGGCACATTAGTAAGGATTTTTTCTCAAATAAATAGGGAAGAAGTTTTGCTAATAATTATATCAGACTAACCCGATTAAATAAAACCGAATATTATTCAAGGAAACGTAAGTTGATATAGAAAATTTAATAATTTTGAATTAATTCACTCGATTCAAATTTGTGTTTTACCCAATCAATCTGTTATTTAGCTTAAACCATAATACTTTGTAACTGTTTTTGTTTTGTCTATTCTTGTTATTGTTTATTAATCTTCATATCTGTAAATCGGTTTTTTTAATATTTATTCTCATGTTAGTCACGCGTCACTCCGTTTGAATATTATTTATAAAATATAACAGTTTACGATAAAATACCTTCTATTGACAGAGACATGAAATGTTTAATATATAATAGATGAATCTACATTAGTTACCGGTCAAATAGGACTATTTTAATATTTGTAAAAAATGTAATTTAATAGGTTAAATAATGTTTTAAAATGAAGCACATTTTCATTCACTTCATACATTTGGAACACCTAATTTACTCCTTAAGTACCTCTAATGTCACATAAAAATGTTATTCTCATGTTAGAACGAATGAATATGAACAATGTAAAATTCAAACTAAATAAAGATATTGTAATATACAGGGTGGATAACTGAGATCACTTCTGAGTACAAACTCGATTCCAAAAGCACTATTAATATTATTCATTATTTTTTTAATCAAGTCTACTCTGTATATTAATGATATCAGTGTCCGAATATATCGCCTGAAAAACTGTATTCAAATGCTGATGATTGAATTATTTATAAATACAGAATATTGTCAATGTGTGTGGTGGAAATATTTAAAGCAAAGACAGGAAGGTTATCGGGAATGATCGGGAGAAGTAAGAAGCAGTAGCTTTAACAGGATGTAGGATGGAAATTTAGGATGACGAAGAAGAGCGGCTTTTAAATGAAGATTAAAAGAAGTGTTTATTATCACTATCAGCATTCGGGGCTGATCGATCGAATATGATAATGTTTTGCAATGAAGAAATGCCGCCTTAAGGTACCTTAATTAATACTTATCTAGAAATGACGCTTCGGCTCTCCTCA
>JAGTTH010005311.1:0-117311 GCA_022606485.1 Agraylea sexmaculata
ATGTGGTTTTCAATGAAGGTGGTCATTTATATAGTATATACATATTTAAGTGAGGAATGAGATGATTGAGTGTGGCTAGTTTGACTGTAAAATGGCGAGATTGAATTTCCTGCCCCTGGCCTGTCCTAGAAGCCATCCATTTAATTATCGGCGACAAAGAGAAGACAGGATGTATGCATTAGCTGGACTTTATCATTCATTTACTCTGTCCTTTCATCGCTCAACTCTTTTCTTCCGCTAATAAAATCCTTTAATTTTAATATTATGTACTTACTCGAAGAAACACCACTTATTGCCTCATTTAAACACATTAACTACTTGAAGACAGTGACGTGGTTATTGTTGTTCATTCAGAAGCGAGAAGATTCAGTTTAAATTTAGGTGGAAAGTAGGAAGATCTAGTTTATGTGTGGAAAACTATTACATAATATACATTCACTAGAAATAAATAGGTCAACCTTACTAATATTTTTCATATTAAAAATATCTATTTTTTATTTAGAAATTATATATTATATGCGGAATCAAATAATTTGATTTTTTTTTTTTTTGACAGAGGCAACACTAATTATCACACTCAGACTCGTCTGCCTGGTACGCCATCTTGATAGTTATACATCCAGTGTATGGCCTCCTAATATAATATGTCGGTGGTATCGACTTATTTTTTAAATTATATATTTTCATGAGGGTTCATAGTATATTGAAGAAGAACATGGGAAAATAATTCTTTATTTATAATATACATATTTATTAATTGAATTAAATCGCAGAAAGAAAAATACTTCTAAATTATCAAAAAAAACATTATAAATTCTAAATATCAATTGTTATAATATATTTTAATACTTGTATTATAAATATTTTCAATCGTATGCGATATGAAAGAAAATGTAATACTATTTACCATTTTCCCATATTTCTTTCTGTCGAATATTCGACAAAAATCCACTTGCTTATTATATTATTGAAAAATGTAGCTACGCCAGTGTTTGAAGCGCACAATAGTCCCTTTGAATTTGAAATTAATAAGGAAATCCATTACCGGCGAGATGCTTGTTGTTTGTTTTATAAAATTGAAATGAGAGTTTAGTTGAATGTGAGATTCGACAAAAGGAGACTTCGTGCTCAGTAATTCAATACGAAGGCTTATAATCTTTTCATGTATGAAAATAATCCTGCCAACACTTCGAGGGACACGCATTCAAAAGACGGACAGCAATTCAATATCCGCTGTTTTTTATATAAAGAAGATGAAGTTCACTTTAGAAGATGTTGTTAAGATACGGCCGGGTTGTATCGGTTATCTTGATTATTTATATTTTAAATAAGATTTTCATTTTATGCTTGTTTTGGCGTAAATCTCAATCATCATTTGGTATAATCTCCTTATTTAAGGCTCGTCTGATTGTGGGTTTGTTGATACAATAGAACCCCGATTTACGTCATTGATCCGTTTCAGATCCTTTTAAGATATAATGGAAAAAGTATAACATGCCCTTTTTAATAATGAAGACTCCTTTTTCATATAAGAGCATGATTTTTTTTACAATATTATTTTCAATTGTTTCTTTTCACTTCAAATAATTAAAAAAAAAATCAATCATACATAATTATTATTACAGGTGTGTGATTTTTTTAAATAATAATTTTTATCTGTATATTGTTGTTCATCACGATCACAAATTAATAAATACAATAATATCAATTTTTATTGTTATAATATTATGCGTTAATCGTTACAACAGTTAATAATGTAAAATATTACTTTTAATAAAAATATGTTTCATTGAAAAATTGGATGGATTATTAAAGCAGTTTTATAAAATGTTTAGTTTATTAGCGTATCTAATATAAACAAGTACTAATTGCAATTATTGCGCGAAAATAGTAAAGCAAAAATGAGAGATTACACGATTAGAGTATATAAAATACAATAATGTCATTGTTCCACGTGATGTACAAGATAGAATTATCAGATTGTCGTTTCATACATAATCCCACTTGATGATTCAATTGGAATTTCGGCATTTTCCCAAATAAAATTAAATCTTCCGCTCTTACATTCGCACATTATTAGTGAAAAAAAAAAACAAGACAGTGATTTCACATGTTTTTTTCAGCACTTTCCGTGGGAAGTTGTGATCGCTTTTGTTAGTGACTTTCGTTTTTCCCACCGATTGATAGATCAATAAATCAATGGTGTACTTTCTAAGCAGTTTTTAATTGATAGTTAAATTTAATTGTTACAGGGATTTCCGACCGACTAGTTTGGAGAAACGACAGGAAGTTTGCAGATTGCGAGTGTATGAGGTGTTTGCTTGGGGCGGACCTCTGATGATTGCTGGAGTTGCCGCTGCTTTGGACAGATTGCCTCCGGACCCCTTGAGACCCTTCCTTAGACCTCGGTTCGGAGTACGCAATTGTTGGTTCTATGGTCAGTATACAAATAAATATTTACCATGGTGGAAAATGTTTTTTCTCTCGATTCATTTGAGTCTCTTTTTTTAATAATACAACTCAGGTGTAATTAATTGTCTTATAAAGAGAAAATTCGCACTGACCGGTTAAACCCAGATTTAATTCATTTCCTTTGAAGTTTTTAGGGTTTTCACTAAATCAAAGAGGCTGTTATTAAATTTATTTAAAATCTTGATATTCTCACAATTCCTTACACATTGTACATAAAATAAATATACCTTATTTTAATTGTCATTAGAATACAAATAAACACAACTGTTAAAAATATTTCATGATTCATAGTCATTGCTGAGAAATTTAATAAATGCCTATGAATGTTAAATAATTTAATTTATCATTTTATCATAAAAAACAATAGATTATTTGATAGTATGTCGATGGCCAAGAGCAGTTTTGGAATTAATTTGTATGTATTTTATGGGTATAGTTGAAAAATAAAATAAATAAAGCTTCAAAATTCAATTGACGATTATAAAAATTCAAGCAATTTTTAATGTCAGTTTTTTCAAAACATCTGTATTGGATTTTTTCCTTTATGCTCTTGACATTCGATACCTTCAGTTATCAATAAAAACATAAATCCTTTACTTTTGACTAATTGTATTGTTTATTTGGTATTATTTCAGGTGATATGGAAATATTGACATTCTTCTTTGGACCCATCGGAGTACTTCTTGCTGTTAATCTCTTACTATTTGCTTCGACTGCTCGTCAATTGACCTGTGGATTGTGGAAACGGGAAGATGTCAAGTCAACCACAGAAAGGTATGCAAAATATTATACTTGTTTAATGACGATTGTACTTATTGATGTGTTTAATTTTTCAGAGCTGCTTTAGGACGAGTCTGTATGAAGCTAGTAGTGGTGATGGGAGTGACTTGGGTTGCCGATGTTATTTCTTGGGCCGTAGGAGGACCCGACTATGTGTGGTATATCACCGACCTTATTAACGCACTCCAAGGCGTCCTCATATTCATCGTAGTCGGATGCCAACCTCAGGTAATTAATTTAATAATTATTATTTTGTACTTTATATTAAAATATGTCGTCGGTTTCAGGTTTGGGCCGCGCTTAAGAAACTGTGGTGTTTGAAGAAATTACGCAGTAACGTGACCAACACGACCGGAGCTCCGATGCATTCATCGTCACAAGGACTGCCTTCCATCGGAGATTCCGTCACCAACAATACGATTGCTCACAATAACACGTCCAATGTCAAAATACCCATGGAGACCGTATGCTAAGCGAAGTCTCCCGCGAAAAGAATAAGACTTTTGCAACCAAAGTTTAACGAAGCATCCGTATTGCTGAAATTTATAGATAATTATAATCTAATCGTAATAGATTGAAATATACTAAATCACATTGACAGTATTGTTATCATCACAATCAATAAGGGAACAAGCAAATATCATATTCAAGAATTTGTACTGTTTTGTTGTTTACCATATTAATTATTTTGTTTGTTTTGTGATATTTTAATTGGGTAATGATTAAATAATTTTAATTATTTAATGATGTACATAGAAAACCTACTCTTAGTTTTGTAAATACTCATCATGGAGGACAAACAATTAGCGTGTATATTTTGCTAAAATTAATTAATATCTGTGTGTAGTGTTTAGCGATGCTCACTAATTTAATCAGTTAAGTGAACTTTTATTAAGTGTATACCTTGTTTCGAGTATTTTAAGTCATCTACTCAAAAAATGCTTTATTTTAACTAAGTATTTATTTGTTGTAAGTTTTTATCAGTATTAAAAATGTCTCCTTTAAAAAACACCTGACGCTTTACTTCTTCAATTTTACTTCTTGGCATTTATACTCGTAATCTATTTTTTAAGTCATTCCTTTGTATAAAATCGAATAAAAAAACAATGAATGTAACAAAAAACTTGCCACTGTGTACAATTAAAAAAATAAATAAAGAATTATGTGTAAAGCATGACAATTGTTTCAATCAAATTTTATTAATTAATCGTGTGGCTGTGATTAAAGTTTGTTTCATAAATGTGTAGAGTAAATATCACACTTGCTAGCACAGCAGATTAGTCACCAGAGGCCGTAATCAGTTATACTGCAAAACCACTAAGGAATTGAAGGATGATAAAAAAACATTAAAAATGTGTGGTTTTGTTTGATTTATTTTTATTCAGTTTATGTACAAGAGACAATATACAACAAGTATGGTACATGATTTTTAAACAAATAATCGTCAAATGAAAAGAGAAGTGAATTGTGTTTTGACGAGGATCTTTCTATAAATACTAAGTACAAAACGAGGGCCGCAATCCAAAATTTTTACAGTATTACAAAGTAAATTAAACGATACTCAGTCAAATATTTGTAAAATATGTAATAGTCTACTGTGGTGTGGTGGATAAAAAGAAAGCCCCATTTAATTCTAATATATATACTAAAATACTGTTAAATAAGAAGTTGGAAACGTTGTATAATAAGAGAAACAATCGGATTAGAGGTGTGGAGCGTGAAATGATAGAGAGCTTTTCAGATTTGATACAAATCCCTTTCACTTTGGAATGTATACATGCTATATTATATGATAATAATATTAAATAATGGGCTGTACAAAATTCATTAAAAACTAGTCTCGCTTTGGATGTATTCCTCTTCCTATGATACATACACTATTTACAACATGATAATTATTATACACACGTGTATACTGGCCATATACACTAAGGTGGCTCAAACGTGACTCAATCACGGACTTATTAGTCAAGCTGTATCCATAATTAATAATATTCTGCGCACTATCTAAATGTCTCATTGTGGCTTTGGCTGAAAGTTCAACAAAGGTTATTATTGAGTATCGGTTGTTTTAGATTATGTGGTATAATAGTTTGTGTGTTTGAACTCACTTGTGTGTCCGGTGGTTGTTGAGGCTGCGGTTGATGTATTTGGGTAATTTGTTGAGGCCGGTTCAGCGGAGTCTGTTGTCGGAGTGCAGCGGGAGACAGTTGAGACAGTATCACTTGTGTGGGATGTCCGCTGGCTGTTCCCGCTGTTCGTACTTGATTCATGCTGCTGCCGACGACCTGTTCAAATTATTTAGTAACATTAATTTGAGAATTATGCTTTATTATCTCGAATTCCAAATTTTTTTGATGGGCCTCCATCATGTTGATGTAGTCTAAGTTTGAGCACAACAGACAGATTTACCACCTTCTCGAATTTTTCATTTAACATTGACCACCTTTAAGTTTAGTTCAAGGGACAAGGCCCGTGGCTACAAATACTGTGGTCATACTCAAATCAAATTAATTTGATTGTTTATTACGGCTGGGAGATCAGGAATAATATTAATAAAATCCCGATCAATAACTTTTGATCCAGGTTTACTGATTTCCGGTATTGTAAGGTAAATACTGATTATTATGTTGGTGACCTGTGTAACTAGTAATAGTTAAGATCACCAACAGACAATTAATTAACGCGTTGTACTCTCTAAATATCCAAATTTGTAAAAACCCTCTCAGAAGCCCATCGAGGCGTATGTATATAAAATAGAAACTAAACAATAGAAGAAAAAGGCATAAATTCTTTTGATCAACCTCGTTGAGCCGAATGAATTTTACTATCAACTGTGGCAGATACAAAGAGAATTTATAATAAGCAATTTGGAAAGGTATTATTAAGATTACCTAGTAAAAAAAAAAGTATGATTAAATTAACATGTGATGTTGGCTTAAATTTAGATTGATGACGATAGTAGCCCATCCAATTAATTTATAGTTAAGTTACCTGTATTGTCTGTCTAGGTATGACCCTGGTTCCTGCTGGTTGAGGCATTTGTCTCATGACGTGTTGAAGTTGCTGTACTGTCATTCCGGAGGGAAGAGTCTTATGAGTTCCTGTACCTTGCACAATCAGCTGAGGAGAAGTTCCAACCTAAGATTTATTAAGTTAGTAAATACATACATAGAATTATTTTATATGACAGATTAGAAATGAACCTGGGTTACTTTTTGTCCTTTTCTTTGAACAAGAGCCAGTTGTTGCTGTATCTTCAGTTGATGAATCTGCTGGGAGGTGGCCATCTTCATTCCGGATTTACCGGGCAGCGTTGTCGATACTCCAGTCAGAATACCGGGCGTGGCTTTGATTCCTCCTGCAATGTTGACACCGCCCGTGTTGACACTGACCGCGACTCTTTCCCCGCTGGAACCCTGGACGGCCTGTGAACACACACAATATTATCGCTATGTCTAATTCAAAAACTCATTACACAATCAAACCTTGATAAACACCTGTAATTGTTGTTGAGCTGCGAAAATCTGCGCGACCGGCTGTTGAAGTGTGGTTTTCTGCTGTACGATCCCTTGCCGTTTCAGGATTGCATTGATGTCAGCGTCAGAAACTGCTCTCGTTATACCGACTGACGTGGGTTTGTTGACCAAATTTACAGTCTACAATTAAATAAATCAAGATTAACATTTATAAATGTTATTATTTACCAACTTATTTCATATTTATTTACCTGAGTCAATTGAGGCCTCGCTTGCGGTGATGACACTTGTATGGTTGAGAGTGTTACCGGTACAGTTTTGTTTCCAGTAACAGGTTGAGCTACACCGATCTGCTGAATCATTGTTCCTTGACCGACTGACGTGTTGGGGTGCTGATGGAAGACCTTCATTTGTCTAGTCAATGTTTGTTGTCGTAAAAATTGCATTTGCGTTTGGTTAGCTGGTTGAGTAATAGCACCCACAGGTGATCCTGAGGAGTTTTAAAATTCATTAATTGGAATGTATTTAAAGCGTAATCAGAATATTATCAAAATAAATACCTTTAGCGACTACAGATGCAACGTGCGGTCCGACCATGATCCTCTGAGTTCGTTGCAGAGCATCGGCTTGGACAATTCTTTGAGGAGTTCGTAAAGGAGTCACCACAGATGTAACAGGGGTCAGGGTTCCTGGTGGCGGAGACGGGGTTGGTTTTACTGTATTTTGAATGCGCACACTTGAAGCTACTTGTTCAGTGGTATTTGATGATGATGATGCAGCAGGTGTGGTGGTATTCTTTTGCTTTTCTTTAGCTATTCGATCTGCTCTCCTGGTGGCGATATCCATGGGACTAGGCGGACTATCATAATTGACACCGTATTCACTCAATACAGATTCCAATTTGGATGTTTTTGGATCTTCGTATCGTCTCTTGGGTGTGGCTGTTTTCTTATTTAAAGTGAACTTCATTGTATCGAATTTACTAATCATGGCTTCTGTAAATGACGAGTTATTATCCTGTTCGTATAATTGTGAAGTTCGCATTAATCGGCTACTTTTATGTGAGGACTTATTTTTCTTTTGCTTTTTCTGATTGGCATCGTAAATTAATTTACCTTCTTCTCGAGGTACAATTACCGATTCATATCTATTACGGCACTGTCTGGCTGATCTGTATATTCGCGAACAGTTGTTAACCAAATCGGCTGCTAAATCCCAATTAGAAGTGTGTGCAGGTGATATAATAACTAAATTCAATGGCAGTCCTTGATATTTCATAGCTAGCAGAAGATTCATATCTTCCGTGATTGTCCACTCAGGAACACTATCAGGCTCCATGTGAGGTCTTGGAGCAGGCTTCACGCCGGCAATCGGAATCGGCGGCCTAACAATGCCACGGTACTTCTGTAATTTTAGGTCACGCCTCATCTTCATGAGAGCCGCTGATGGTCTTTCGAAGAGGGATCTCGGGGCATAAACGGATTCTTCCTTGCGATGAACTTTCAAAGGCCGTCTATCAGGACTGTGACTGTGTTCAGTGCGAGGACGTTTATTTTCTCTCCTCACATAAACTGGCGGCAACTGTGATTCTGACATCACATCGTTATCATACAAATAGCTTAATGAATTATCAACGTAAACATCTCCGTCTCCTTGCGGGGGCGTAGGCGGACACCACATCTAAAATGTCAAGCTTTTGGTAAAATCGATTCAACATTTCGATCATCATGGTTTTAAAAAATAATTACCGGCATTCGATCACACAAGTCCTCAGATAACCACATCTGAAAATTGAATTGAATTTGATAATTTTGTTCATCGTAAGCCAATACTTAAAATTAAGATATTTCAAGATTGTAAATGAATAATTGATCGATGCTCATTGCCAGAATTAATGTGCCGGTGAGAGAAGATGGAGGATAAAAGGAGGAAATGTTTAGTGATCATCCTTGCTTTGCAATGCTTGCTTTTAATCCTGGACGTTTGGAATGGCATCGCTGTTTTGGTGCAACATTACTTTTAATAATAATATTTTAATAGGAGAAATTAGAGAGTATCGCCAGTGCCAAACCAAACATATTTGAGGCGACCAGTGAAAAACCATATAAACAAGCATACAAGAGCAAGTGTGACACCAAAACAACAAACGTCAGGATTCACAAAAAACAAACTTTAGCAAGGAAAGTCACTTTATTTCCATATTGATATATTTCAAATATTAATCATGTTAAACATAGACGAGTATGTTTATCATGATTAATATTTACAGAGAATTTTGCATCCGAACAGTTCAAAAAATATGGATGCACACAGGCTCATTGTCATATATACATACATGTATATGGGGTTGTGTATGTATGTGTGTGTCATAATATAAATGCAATGTTGAATTGAAATGAATATCAAAAAATTATACCTTAAAACTATGACTGCAAGTCACTTTATACAAGTATATAAAATAATTTACAACAAAATAGCGTACATTTGAGATAATTAAAACATATCCCTTTTGAGTTTTTGTCATTCGTATTTAACTTAAATCAAGTTTAATTATTATATTACAAACTTAAAAATGAATACTCATATTGGTAATGTGTATGCACTATTGATTATCCTAAAAAGCATATTTACAAGATTAACACTATCGTTAAAATTAGATTTCATTCAATGCCACATTTTGCTTGACAACTTTTGAACTATTTTTATTAGTCCTACTATTATTTTTAGGTACCAAATCCGGATTAGTAGACGTCCTTCGATTCTTATTTGTTTGATTTAATTTAGACAAATCCGACAAGGTAACAATGGGTCTCTTTTGAAATGAGATATTTTCATCGGTATTTGTGACTTTTTGCATCAGCCACGAGTCTAGCGTGGAGTTTTGATTTCCTTTGGGACCGTTTTTTGATTTTTTTTTTTATTATAGAATTTTACATTAGACTTTTCAAATATAACTTTTGATGCAACATCTTTCAGATCTACTTCTTTTTTGACATTATTACACTTTTTCACGTCTACACTGTCAATCTCTTTCACAACAGGATTTTCCTTGTTGACGACACTATCCGTTAACTTGTTTTCAGATTCTTCACTGTCATCACTATTGTGATGTGACTCGGCCGAACCTTTTGAATTTGTGTTATTGACATTTTTATGCTTCGATATTTTACAAATCTTTTTGAACCGTTTTTTATTTTTGAGAATTTTTTTATTTCCTGTTTTAATCGACACTTGGGAAGAGTTTTTGTCTAAAGTCCATAAATTAATTTTGATTGTCCCTCGTGAGCGTGTACGCGGGCTGTTATTTGTTATTGATAATTTTGTAACAGTTTCTACTTTAGAATTATGTACAGTCGAAGAAGCATCGGAAAAGTTTGACCCTGAGTCATCAGTATTTACACTATCCCTACTTTCAGAATCATCACCTATGGAATTAGAGTTGTTAGAATTCTTTTCTATGTCGGATTTGAAAATTTTCTTTTGCAAATTCAATCTATTCTTCTTTTTAAGTTTGCTAGATTTACGGACGCTATTAGATGATTTCTCATCTGAAGAGATTTTATTATAGTTATTATTAGAGACCTGATTGATAGCATCTTCTCTTGAAAATGTCAGTAGGTCATCATTCATTTCAACATCTGGCGGAGTAGGAGGTCTTTCAAGTAGTTTTCTAGCGGCTTCCCAATCTCGTTTCTGCTTTTCCATCTCAGCGGCTGCCTGTTGCTCAGCAACTGCGGCAGCTTCACTTGACTCCACCAAACGCATGGCATATCGTTCAACAGGAGAAAGCTGCGTGTAAAAAAATAATATATAATTGGGGATTCAAAATATGTAATTCACAAATAAAAAATCTGTTATTTAGATACCTGTGACATTAATGACTGTAATTCCAATTCAGCTTTACTTAATTCAGGCTGTTGCTCAGGTATAAGATTTGATTGTTCTTCAATAGGTATGGATTCATCAAATTCAGCCAAATCAGCTGCAGCTTCAGCTCTTGCTGTACGGGTGGCCACAACATCGGCCTCGTCTTCACATTCTGCTAATGCTGTTTCCAACACAGTGAGATTATTTGTACTGCTTGGTGCATTAGCAACAGAATTTTCATCTTCTTCATGAACAGACACATCCATTCGTTGAGCTGCATCTTCATCCGTACCAACATCGAATAAATCTTGAATGGTTGACTGAAAATATTATACAGAATACCATTAATATTTTTATTATATATGTATAATTATGTAATAATTTTGGATATTACTTTGAAAGAAGTTTTTTACTCACACTTTTGAAAAATGCTGTTGTGAAATTTCCACCTTCAATTGCAACATCGCCAAGCAGTCGTTTTTGGTTAGCTTTACGGAGAATATTTTCTTCAATAGTTTTTTCAGAAACTAATCGGAATATATGTACATCTCTAGTTTGACCGATGCGATGACATCTGTCTTGTGCTTGAGCATCCATTGTTGGATTCCAATCAGAATCATAGAATATCACAGTATCTGCTCCCGTCAAGTTAACACCGACTCCTCCGGATCTAGTTGAAAGTATGAAGGCAAAAATTCGTTGATCACTGTTAAAACGTTCCATCAAAGTCTGTCTTTGATCAACACGAGTTGTGCCGTCTAAACGTAGATAAATATATCCATGGAAATTTAAAAATGCTTCCAAAACATCTAGCATTTTAGTCATTTGGGTAAATATTAACACTCTGTGCTGTCCACTCTTCAAATTTCTTAGTAGACCATCCAGTGTTTGCAGTTTTCCTATGAAAAGTTACATAATAATATAATTGATACATAATTCAAAAATAAATACTAGACAATATTCACATACCACAATCATATTGAATAAGACGAGGATCTGGGAAATGGGTCATCATGTTTACTTTCACAGGATGCAATAAGTTCAACAGTGGTTTAAAAGATTGTGTTACAGAATTTTCAATTTCTTTTTCTTCTTGGACTTTCCAAGCAATGCCATGGCTGACGTGTGGTCGGATACCAGGACCCATTGCAGCAGCAATATAAAATACAAACCTGTGAAAAATTTATATTGTTCACAATGTATGAAAAATTTAAAATGCAGCTGATTATAATAAAAATTTATACCGTTTCAAAATATTCTGTAACTGATCCATATATTTTTCAATTGTTGGCACATTACTTTTGATTATTGAACAATATTGTATATCGGGAATTGAACAGGTTTCTCTCAAATCTATACCATACAATGGAGATGCACTGCACCTCCTTTGGTTCATATCATGTAATCGAGAAAGCAATGATTTTCTCCTAGTTTTTAATATTTCTTGAATGGTTGGCTACAAACAAATATAGACTATGAATCACAACTGTTGTGAAAAAAAAAAAAAAAAACTATAATATTCATACCTGATAAAATTCATTTCGACTTTCATGTTCCACTTTGGTACGAGTATTAGATACGGAGAAAACTTTGGGTGTGTTAGCATTAAGAAGTTGTTTGGCTATGAGAGGTGTAATGGGCCTAGATATCATATGAGATTGAGGAAGAGGTGTATTCGAAGATTCAACTCCTTGCTCTCCACTTTGCAATGGTGGTACTCTCATCACGGGCCGTACAGCTCTAATATTTCTCCGAGACAATAAAGAATTGTCAGCCATTACTCTCGGACTCGTACCAGGTAAAACAGATGTCGGCAAAGATAATTTTGTACTTGCAGGAACTTGCCGAATGCTGACATTGATCTGAAGTGCAGCTTTAGGATACGGTGGAGGAGATGGTGGCATTTCATCAATATTTTCTAAATAATTTTTCCGTGTTTGCAACGATCTCACTCGATGAGCTTCGAATGCACTCACATTACGTTCAGTATGGAGTAAATTTAGATTCATTGAGGTCAAGTCAAAAGTCTACAAAAAAAAAAATATAATTATATACATTGCATCTCAGACTAAAAAACATTAAAAAGTGAACTCACTTCTAATGGATTGTAAGCCAATGTGTTATACACCAAGGATGGAATTTGGCAAGTTATAGAATCCATTTGAAATGGTGATATTATAGGTCGAACTTCGAAGAGATTGGGATGATTGCAGACTTTCCTCAGTTGCATCAAAACATTTATCACACTTAACAAATTGCCAGATGCGAGTGTTTCTTTGGTCCTGCAAACAAATAATAATTTTTGTTACTATCACTCATTTTTTGGAATTACATTACTATTTTAAATTCTACATACTTTGCCCTGGACATGAAATCATCATATAAGAATCTTT
Source organism: Agraylea sexmaculata (assembly GCA_022606485.1). NCBI lineage: Eukaryota > Metazoa > Arthropoda > Insecta > Trichoptera > Hydroptilidae > Agraylea > Agraylea sexmaculata. Next base: position 12,992 of record JAGTTH010005311.1, read on the forward strand.
GTCTTTTGGATAATCGACACATGACTACATGTTCATATTTCTTAGGCATTTGCTTTTCAACTTCACATTTCAATCTTCTGAGAAGGAAGGGTCTGAGTACTTTATGCAGTCTTTTGATAATGTTTTCATTATATTCCGAGTTGCCTTCAATCATTCCTGTGACAGGATTACTGAACCATTCTTTGAATTCTTTATGAGATGCAAACACATCTGGCATCAAAAAGTGCATGAGAGACCAAAGTTCCATTAGATTATTTTGAAGCGGAGTACCCGTTAGAAGAAGACGTCTGAAATATAACCAAAAATATTATTTTTGTATGGTGACTCATAACAATGCAAAAAAAAGCATACTGTTGTGTTTGAAAATTAAGAAGCAGTTGCCATCGTTGGGATTTGAAGTTTTTAATATTTTGAGCCTCATCTAAAATAAGATATTTCCACTTTTTCCGTCTAAAACTTTGATGATCTTGTATGACTAGCGTGTAAGATGTGATGCATATATGAAAAGCATTTGGTTTTGTCCACCCAATTCTCTTCAGTTTGCGTTCTTTTTGAGATCCATAATATGTTAAAATTTTAAAGCCCGGACACCACTTCTTACATTCCATTTCCCAATTTAGCATAACAGAAGTCGGCACAACTATAAGATGTGGTCCCCAATCTTCTTTTTCACAGGCAAGATGCGCTAGCAAAGCGATTGTTTGAATAGTCTTTCCTAGACCCATTTCATCAGCTAATATACCATTTAATTTTCTTTGTTCCATAGTAACCAGCCAATCTAAACCTATGTGTTGATATTCCCGGAGTGAATGTCTAAGTAATTGAGGAACTTTGGTAACAACTTGTGTTGTAGAAAGAGTATTTCCTGTAGGCTGAATTGATTCTGCAATTGCTGCTACATCTTCTACATCTTGACCTTCACAAGTAGTATCCATTTTCTCATCTACTAAGGCATTCAGACCTTCTTCAACCTCTTCGTCGTCCTCCTCTTCATCATCCTCTTCCTCATCTTGTTCTTCTTTATCAGATTTGTTGCTACTGTTTTCATCACTTTCAGATTCCAAATCTGAATCGGGTTCAAATTCAGATTCAGAAGGTTTAGGAGATTCAATAGGTCCAACACTATATTTTTTCCTGAGCTCTTCAACACTCATTTCATTTTCAGCATTCAAATCATCAATTTCTTTTTTATGATCATCACTGCCTTCAACTTTTTCTTGCTCCATAATAGTGTCTTCATCATCTGTAGAATCTTCATCAGCTTGAAATTCTGAATCTTCATCATTCTTTTCAGAATCATCATCAGGTAACTACAAACAGACATACATGTATTTTGAGGGATATAATTTTTTTTTATAACTGTTTTACCTTGATTTTCTCTCTGTTTTTAAGATAGTCAGCAGGTAATTCATTTAAAAATTCATCCAAGTCCATTTGAGATTCCCTCTGCAGGGCTTCAATTTCATCTTTATGTGAATTTGTGCCACCATCCTCTTTTTCTGCAGCAGCTATAGTCTCTTCATCATCTGAAGATATGGCACCACTCGGACAAAATTCATCTAAATACATTGACAAAGATTAGAGAATATAATGATGAAAAAATTATCAAGAAAAATATATTACCATCAGATTGGCAAGCAGATGTTGTCGAACCTTTACTTGAATTTTGTTTAGATTGATATGCTTGAGATCTCATTCCTTCCGCTAGTTGTTGAGAGTACTTTTCGGTCTGTCCAACAATAAAGTTAAGTTGTTGATCTAAAGCTTCTTTTCTCTTTTCTTCCAGTCGTGTCTGTTGTTTAAATTCCACAAGCTATAATAAATACAAATTATCAATTATTATCGTCCACAATAAAATATTTTAAATAATAAATACCTTCTCAACATTACACCAGAATGTTTTGATTTCTTTAGCAATGAATGAAGCTATTTTTCTCATTTGTAATTCTTGAGCTCTTTCTGCTCTTTGAGCAGCATAAGCCTTTTCTTGGAAGTGTTTTTGAACCATACGAGCACACTAAAAAATTAATCAAAATTATATCAGATAATATGAAAAGTGAAAATCCTTTTTATGGGTGAATGAAACTTACTTTCTTAGCTGCAGCTTTTTTCCATTTTCGTTCCTGAGCAAAATCAGCAGCTAACCAAACCATTTCCTCCAAGAGATAATCCCAATGAGCCTTTGGTCTTTGAGGTTCGACAACTTTTGGTAATCGTTTTTCTGTCCACAAGCCTTCTTTTTGAAGTTCAGCTATTCGTTGCATAACGTAAGCTTCCTGAGATATAAAAAAAAGTCACTGTTAAGATTTTCAATATACATAATCCAATAAAATTAAAAACAAACAGTACTTGTTTGGCTTTTTCAACTATTTGTTCCTGAGACGTAGTTACTGCTGGAGAAGTACCCACACTCACAGCATTAGCACTTGTTCTGGATATCACACCACTGTTTTCCACAACCAATGGAGTCCCACCTGAAAGAATATTTTACTGTAGTTCACGTTATATTTAACTGATCAACCATTGAAAGCATTATTTTAAACTATAGAATTTTTAACACCGCAAAATAAAGGAAGCAGATTTATGAAATGTAGTTAATTTACAAAAAATGTGTTAAATTATTTTTTAAAAGCTTGTCCTCTTATAATAAAACAAAATTTCCCATGCAATTAAAGACAAACATTCTTGAGATGATTTTTTTTACGAAAGTAATAAAACTACCATGCAAAATAAAAATAAATGCAACATAAATTATAGAATGTAACCGATTTGGATGGATTTTCTGAATATGTCACATTTGAAAGGAATGTTCTTTGGCAGTGTACCTGGAAATCTTGGTGTAGAAAGTGAGGATTGACTCCTGTGGGGTGCAAACACCATTCCGTGCCTACCACCAGCTGGTCGACCAGGAACAGAACCTATAAACCACCCCGTGCCGTGCTAAATACTACACTCATATGCACCAAATTATACTATATTATGCTTATTTCAGCACACATTCAAATTTTTAAATATTTATATTTATATTGAAAATACAGTGTATATAAACTGTAATGTAATATTACTAAAGCAAGCAATACATCTCCTATTCATTATAATTTAAATGACAAATATGAGAGCATTTTTATAAAGTATTTAATATGGAAAACACAAGTGATTGCTCAAAAAGGAGTTAGTAAAACTTACAAACACAAAATACACTTAAGTTATTTTTGGGAATTTAAATCACATTCGTGGCAATTATTCTAAAATACAGTTACACATTATTCTAAAAAGATATTACCTTGCTGTGTTAGTTGAGCTACTGCTGCAGGTAATGTGGTCGAAACAGCAACAGGAGTCACACCGACACCGGGTATTTTAATCTCGGCACCTTGAGGTGTTGATGATGAAACAGAGGAATGACTAACATGTGTCCCTTGATTTGAGGATTTTGATGAATCATCTTCTTCGGGGGCATCTAATCGGTGGGATTTTAAGAAGTTTACAAGCTGTGGTGTAGCGGGTCGTTTTCTCCACGTTGGATAGTCCATCATATTACCACCAGCTTGTAAATAAAATATTTCATACACATATTCCAAATACCTAAAATGCCAAAAAAATCAAATATAGTAAATGAAAAAACAATAAAGAAATGACATTGTTGATATCCTGGATTTTAGGACAGTGAAAGGACAATTTTTTTACATTAATTAAATCACATTAAATTTATTCACTGCATTAAAATACAAACTAATGTAATGTTTGCGTTATCTGACAAATGAATTCATGTTAGGTGTGTGAGCACACAACTTATAACTCGACTCAAAATATTTCATTCCCTTTATTATTGCTGTTCTGATTTTAAGTGAAGAACCACATAGTAAATTTCTAATTATCTTTCCTAATGGTGGGTAGGAGTGGCACGAATAATTCTTACAATTTTATTTCATAAATTTTAAGTGTTTATTCTATAGTTTAATTTGAACAATATGTAATTTTATTTAAAGAAATATGAAATATTAGAACTATCTTGAGATCACATGTTAAAAAATAACTCAATATAGTGAAAAGGTGCTCCTTTAAAATAGTAAGGTCTGATTTATTACTGAATATTAAATAACGTATATTAAAATAATATAAACAAATTGGGATTTGTACAAATAAATAAATATATCAAAAAAAAAAAAAATTGCAGTCATCACTGGACTTACCTATCTTTGAGAACTTTAATTCTAACAGCTTTATTTTCTAAAAGTTTCCGTCTGAGGTTGGACACATCGTCGGGAATCTGTTTTTCTGTAGTTTCGGACAGTTTCAACCGTTTTCTGGCCGATCCAAGGGAGTCGCTCTGGGGAGACATGGCGGAGGCGGGTCTCACTGAGTTGGAGCTGCCATTGTCAGTGAGCGAGCTGGCTGCAGCAGGAACAGTCGCTTTAACCGGACTATTCACTGTCTGGCTCTGAACCTGGCCAGGCTCCGTCCCGCCCGTCGTCACCGTCATCCCGCTAACGCCCCGCGCCTCCGCACCACTTTCCGCGATAATTTTGACATCCTGAAAAAATTGAAGGTATTATAACATTGGTTAAGTATTCAATATTTTAAAAATGTTAAAATAAAAACTTACGTGGTTGTGGAGGGCGGGGCCCGCCGACTGCCCTGGAGGGTCGGGGGCCCCCTGCCGCTCCTCCATGAGGTGCCCTCACCTGTGCCGCCCCCTTCTAACATCACACGGTGACCATCTGCAAACAAAAAACAAATCAAACGTTATTGTAAACAAATTACAAAAAGCCCGCCAAATCATGTAAACAATCATTGGGACCGCCAAATATGACGAGTGGTCAAGCTGGGATAGCCACGCCACTTCGGGTCTGTGTGGGAGAAGGGGCGGGGCTTATAGTCAAGGTTACAGCTTGTTTGGACAGACACCGGCTACTGTCAACAATACACTGACATCTGCCAACACTAGTGGCCGGCGGGGAGGCGCGGGGGTGAGGGGCGTCAACAACAAGGGACCAGGAGGGGCACTTTGACCGGGGAGACGGGGGCGGCAGGACGAGAGGGGCGGGGGGGAGCGAGGCGCGGGGCGGCGGCGGGACCTGTACTGGCGGCCATCTTGGAGGGGGGGGGAGGTGAGGCGAGGGGCTAACCGTGTGTTATCCGTTGCAATCGCGGGGCTGGCGCTCTGAGGGGGAGAGTGGGGTGCAGCGGCCGGTAGAGGAGAGGAGAGCCTGCAGCAGGGGAGAGCTAGAACATGGCGGACCAGGGCGGCTTGTGGCTGGCATGCGCTGTCACTGGCGGCCACACTGAACACTGGCCTGACTCTGACGCCGTCCTGAGACGACTTGCCCTTCTGCGCAAACGCACGATCGGTGTTGCCAGCGATGAGCCCTCGGCCCGCCCGAGCTATGTCTGCATGACCGGCATTTAAAAAAAAAATCACTCCTTACTTCAATATACGCAACACGATAATGTCTTCTTTTCTAATCTAATCTTTTATTATTTTTCATTATGAAAACATATTCTTTAATAGTAAAGTTAATAAGAAAATTAAATGATGCGGAATCATGATATGAAGTTAAAAAAATATACGAATGGAAAGAATAGATTCATTTATACCTGCACCTGCCTACATCCTCCAAGATGGACCGAGAAGTTTTTGGTAGAATAATTTCCCAATTCCATTTGATTCAATAAATTATACCATTGCAGAATTTTCAAATGAAAAAATATGTATTGAAAGAAAATATTTTTAACCGATATTGTTATACTTAAAGAATATATTATCATACATTTGAAGATTTCTTGGCCAGATTGAATAAAACAACCATTCCTCATTTCAGATTTGATAACAAATCTATTTTTAATTTATTTGAGAATGCAATAGTCAGTATACTGCATTTTATTTATAGTGCCGAACTTGACAAAGAACTCCAAACTAGGAACACTTTAACATCCTCGGTGTGAGTTATCAAAAAAAATGTAAAGCAAATATTTTTATATCATTTTTCAAATTTTAAATGTAATTATAATTCTCATGGGTTATCTAAATGTGTTATTTTTTGCATTATAACTTGCTAGATGTCTCGGCTTGAATATTTCGATTAACTAAAAAATTTAATTTAATCAAATAATAATAAAATACACATTGAAATTACAAATGATTTTTATTTTGGTGTGTATGTATCTTCAGCATTCACATTATTAACAATATTGCCTGATTATTTACAACTGGCCATATTATACATAGAAATATTATCATACTATTCATAATTTATTCACAGCACATAAATGCTTAAACATTGTAAATATAGACAAAGTATAAATTAATAGAAAACTAACAGATATCATTGATACATTTTATGGCATCAAAATTAAAGTACCCTCGACTAAATTTCATTTTGAAATATTGGTCCTCCTGGATTTCATTTAAGTACTTGAGAACTGATGATGTGTTCATTATTAACGAGAATATTTTAGATGAATGAAAAAAAAAGAGTGAAATGTTCAATTGGAACAAAAACACCACATTTTCCCATCACAATAATTACCTCCTTAAATGAAAAATCAAAATTGAGACAGTTTTTTGAAAACCAATTTATATGTATAGATCGGTATAGATTTCGTTTTTACAGAACTTTTAATTTTCCTACTTAATTATATACAAGATTAATAAAATTTTAAAATCTTACATAAATTATAAAAAAAAAATTTTATTGTAGCAAGCAGAATTAAAAAAAAAAGTATATATTTTGTATGAAAACATTATATCATTTAAATGCAAATAAATTTTCAATAAATATTAATATGTATTTGCTTATGTACATCATTGGCAGAATTGATAAGAAATTTAAAAATAATTTGAAACTTAATACCAAATCAGATAAACACATTAATAATAGTTAATAAATGAAACAAACAGCAACAGTTAAAATTTACTTGATGTTTAACACCAATAACAATATATAAGACTTATTTATTCTATTTTATTAGAGATTTGCGTTTACAGTTTATAGTTAAGCATTTCACACAAATAACTTGTTCACATTTGATATGATCGATAGCTAATATATCGTCTATATTTATCACGCAGGACTTGCAGTGTCTGAATCATCATTCGTATCATCGATCTGTGGAAACACTGCGGAATCCTTTTGAAAAAGTTCATGTGCTTTCTCTTTCCATAGTTTTTCTTCTTTCTTCACTCTTATTGTATTGTCTTTCACTTGAGAGTCGGCTTCTCCGTACGAGGGAGGGTTTGCGTATGGATCGTAGCCCAGTACACTTAACATGGGCGCTAAATCTGCCATGTCATGGACTACATCTAAGGGGATGGCTCCAACCCATTTGGTTAGAGCTTCCAAATTTACAGGTTTGATCACCTGATCAGATGATCTCTCCACCCTGAATTAAAATTGAATAAATTGTTGAGAATTTTTCATAATAATATATGTAGTAATTTAATTACTTTGATAATGAGACTCCATTCGGTTTGTTGATAAATTCTTCATGATGCAGTACAGATTCGTTCCATGGCACATCTAAAAATTTGAGTATGCGATCCATTTGTTCTCTGGGATGAAGTACAAGTTGTTCATAATTTACCTGAAAATAAAAGTATTTTCAAAATTATAATATTTTAATAAATATGTATTAATCGTATATAATACTAACCATAAGGCATTTGTCAGGACCGACATCTTTGCACTGTCCATACATTAGTTCAATCGCATGATTCCACTTTGTCAAACATTGTCTATAGCTACGTAAGTCAAATCCAGTAATTGTGACCTAAATAATAAAATACAAATTTAGGTTAATTTATTTAATAAAAATTGAAAAAAATATCATTTACCTGTCTAGATATGATGGAATGTACAGTGGCTCTTCCATCTCTTACCATAAAAATAAACTTAGCATTAGGGAAAAGCTCTAACACATAAGAGCCCATTTTGAGTGTTAAGGGATCCTTGTTACACAAGCGCGGAGCTGGATCACCGTGTCGTGCAATTATTTCTAAGCAAAATGAAGCAATTGCACTGTTTAAAACCTCCTTTGAGATTCCGGCTTCTTCTAATCTAAGAGACTCCTTTACGGACTTCATCCAGTGAGTTCGCATCTGGAGTATTCTTGGAACAACCCGTGTTTCCTGGCCACACCTGAACAATTATCACAATGAGGAATTGATTCGATACATATTGATAATTTATTGAATTACCTGACTTCCGGATGAGCATCGAGCATGGCTCGCATGAGGGTAGTTCCTGATCGAGGAACCCCTCCAATGAAGATTAAAGGCATTTGTCTATTGTATGGATAAACTTTGGTATCAGAACCTACTACATATTTCTGAAAGAGTGAATAGAAATTAAAATCAAAAGTCATATTATATATTTTTAAATAAATTGTGTTTCACCTCATTAGTGACCATAACAGGTGTTTGATCTTGTTGTTCGCAAGCTGGACTAAGGTTATAAAGCAGTGCACACAGACCAAGTGCCAAACAGCATAAAACTGCAGTTCTTCTGCCGCCTCCTCCTCTCATTTTGTGGCTTATGAAAGTATACCACCTGTAAAATTAAATTATATCATTATTACTTAATTTAATCAACTATGGACATAAGATAAAATTTGGGTCAGATCATTACATAAGAAATAATTAAACCATCTTATTTAATAAGTTGTTGTTGATATGATGTGAAACGAATAAATAATCGTAATTATATTATTGTGGATATTTGATACCTCTTACATTTTTTATAGTTTCAGAAGCATTAATTGATGCATGTACCAATGATGATTAATTATAACTGACACATAATATTTTATTTCACCACCAAACACGTCTTTTTAGATATCCTTTCTCTCTCTTACACTCAGTATAGAATTTTAAATATTCTGATTTCAGTCTTAATATATTTTCTTACTTATCAGACGAATCTAGTTATTGAATGCAGAAAACTCATAAACTGGTAATAGGCACAATGGAATAAACGAGTCAACTGTGGTTAGACCGCTTTCCGACGTTTGTATAGATAATATGTTAAAAGTTCTCTGCTTTGAAGGGGGTGAAATTTAATTAGAAAACTCAGTATGAACTGTTAATAAGGTTCGAATTGAAAGGGGTCGGACTTAATCTCAGGTAGGGGGACTAGACGAGGATTACCTATAAATGGATATTATTATAATTCTGAATATTTATTTAGGATTGAATTGAATCCACTTATATGTATATTGAATTTTCTGGTACCGAAATTTGTTCGATTGGAAAATTAATAATAAATATTTCGAGTCAAAGAAGCCAATTTTGAACTTAAATTAGTTGAAATAGGTGGGCAGTACCTGTGGGGGTGTTAACTTATTATTGGTAAAGGTCGACTCTATAAATTTTCGGGAGGTGTTCAAAAGGCGTCCTCTTTATGAATTCAGAAAAGGTTTCTTTTCTGATTTTCGAAAGCCTTCGATGTTTGTAATGAATATATTTTATAAAAAATATACATATTTTCATACGAAACTTGATGGAATACATTCCTTATTATTATGGGGGACATTGAGATATTAATTGAAACAAATTGCCCATGATAAAATATTTAATAGGATGTCGTGTCCTGAAGATAAGGAAGCTTCAGCTCGTTAATTTGGTAATTCGACGACTGTCCCGCGGCGAAGATAAGAAAATACCTCCTCCTCCTCTCTGAAGATATCCGGCTTTAATTAATTTTTATTAAAATTTCCAAGACACCGACGACGAGAAAATTTAACGATGCCGCGCAATTTGAATTTTAAATTTGTAATAATCAGTTTATAGGCTCGGATTACTTTCAGGAATGAATATTCAACAATATGGGTTGTTGAATCATAAAAATATTAAATACCTATAATACAAAAAGCTCTCAATTATTATTTTATTAGTAATATAACTATTATGTCTATATATATTTTATGTTAAAGTCTTCACGAGCGTATAACCAACTAATAAATAAATAAAATTTTATGTACGCACGTTAAAATGCAGTAAAGATAATAGAATAATTGTCTCGCAACACATTATATCGTTTTAAATAATATTTTTGCTATTGATCATCGAAAAGGTGAATTAAATATATAATTATATAATAGAATATATATATATATATATATATATATATATATATATATATATGTATATTTAAAACTTTATTCTAAAACAGTTATTAAAAAACATATGAATAATTTTGATCAACCTTTAGTTGAATATTTTTTATTTAAAAAATGTGTTAAAATTAAAAAAAAATCGAAATCAATAAAAAATGTGATGTAACTTTAAAGAAAAGAGACTATATATTTTAATTGAACTGTAATTATAAGTGAAATAAAATATCATAAGTTGAATGCAAGAATCAAGAAGTTTGTAAAATCTCATTCATGTCATTGACACACCGAAAAAAACCGCTTTGAGTAAAAATAGAGATATGCCCATTTCGCAAATGTCAATTCAATTATATTAATTATCAGGGGGAAAAATGTGAAATATCCCTCTGATAATTAATATATCCTAAAAACGGATTTCGCGTTCTGTTTGGCTGGGCTTTAAAGTTCTACAGAGGAATGTGGAAATCCCCAACCACCAAATGTAGGTATAATTTTTTTTTTTCATGAAATGGTTGTCGATCGTTTAGTTGGTCTATATGGGGATGGGTAGTTACATACAGTCTGAGTCGATAGCAAATGAAGTGTACAATTTGGAGAATGGCTATTGGAAATGGGAAATGTGAGTATGTACTCCTTTGTGATGCTGCAACCAGTTTCCAATAATTTTCCATCACACATGTGCAGTTTCCAGTACGCAACACTTATTTGTATACACCGCATTTTCAATTGATACAACGCAATAATTTAAGTAACTATATAGATTTATTATTATGTGACTAAGACGAGCACGCTGAATTAATCATGGTTAATAAAGGACACGGATATATGCGAGTATATTGTGAGTGGACGTAATAGGATTACACGATGACCGCCACAGAATTACACCAACAGTCACAGGATTAATTCTGTGAATACATAATATAAGAATATCATCGGCTTATATTATTACAAGACTCTTTGAAGTAGCATATTGATGTTTTGAGCTGTTGCTGATGATGATATTAACTATATAATTAATACTAGTAAGTGGTCACATATTAGTAAATTTATTTAACCAAATATTCCAGACTAGATATGTATAATCCCGAAAAAAATCATTGAATGAAAGAAGGCTTCCTCCGATTTTTAATACTATTATACGCACATAAATTCTTGTCTATTTTAAGCAATAAACTCTCTTATTTAAATTTAATATATTTGAACGTTAATTTCATGGATGGTTCTACAAAATAAAGAATAACGATTATGTTTGAATTGCAAGCAAATAAACAGATGTATTTATAGATCGGGGATATATTTCCTAATTTCTCATTTTTATTGCACGAATTATAAAAAAAATATTTATTTTTAGTACACAATTGTAAAGTCAGAGTATGTATTTAATTAATTTTGTATTTGCCTTATTTATTATTTGAGGATTTTGGAATTTGATCGGTTATTACGCCTGGGAGATCGGGAATAATATTAATAAAATCCCGATCGATCGTCTTGATCCAGGTTTTCCTGGATGTAAGGTGTATTTAGTATTAGTTAAGATCATCGACAGACAATTAACAGTTTGTTGTGTATAAAAAAACCCTCTCAAAAAAGACCTTCTCTAACGAAAACTCCTCGGGGCGTAAAATAAATAAATAATAGAATACAGTAGTAAACTTATGTGGATTCTACTCAACTAAGTGTATTATTGTGGGTTATTGTATTAGTTGAAGTCATCGCGTGGTTATTTATTTTATAATAAAATGACTAAATAAATTATACAATAATGGATCCATTAACATATTATCTAGTAACTGAACCAAGCAAGATCATTTAAAGAGGCTGGGGTGTTGTGTGTTAATTAAGCAATTACAATACGGTCCACTAAGCCGATAACATCAAAGGAGACTGTTTCACTAAAAGACCCAACAAATAAGTACATGCATTTCCTATATATTATATATTGAGAATCTTATCTACCTTGGAAAATTGCCGTTAAATATTTTTAATAATAAAATAAACATTCAACCCAGTTTGTAGAGCGTATATATTTAAAGTATGTCTCACTTGGGACTAATTTATGAAGAATAACGACTCATTGAACGTGTAATTATAAGATCTTATACATTTCACCTTTGAACTTGGGGTGACTAAATCGCTTGTATAATAAATATATATATATATACTGAACTGAACTTATTTAGACTGGTGTAATCTTCGACTTACTTGTAAATATATATCTACGTTTACGAGCAGTAAATAATGGTAAAATGGTCATTATTCCTTTTACTGTTGTTGTGGACGTGTAAAACAATACTGATATTAAAATATTAATTACTCAGTGTACGGTAAGTTTATAAATAAAATACATTTGTACGCTTATTAAAATTACGATCGATAGGGTCTAAAATTACTTGTATATTATTATAACTTTTATGTTGTCGTTTTTTTTTGATGATGTACCAGCACATAAAATCAAGTTATTTCCAATAAAGATTTTTAATTTTTTTCCGTATCATTGGATTGTGATTGCCGTTGTCAGATATTTATTATTATGTCCGTGACTTTTAATCATATAATTGTGGAGAGGTGAAGTGTCGCATATAACAACAATAATTGGACAATCTATTAACTGACTTCAAAAGTCGAAACTTGTTCTATAATAATCTTATAACTGTTGAAAGTTCCACCAATGTTTATAAAGTTAGCGACTAGTGTCGCCACTTTATAGGTGGATTGTCAAGTCATTATACAATTAGTTACTTAGTATAAACCCAATATTCGATACTACAATGTGATGTTCGAAATAAGATCAGAACAGCTCTCAGAAGAGACACTTATCAAATTATGAAACTCGATGGTGGTTTACAGTCTGCCGATGATAATGATAGCTACATGTAAATATTTTGTTTTATTCAGAATTATTTCAGTGATAGGTAAGGCTGAGGATTGAAAGGGGATCAACGCGTCGCGACAGGATTGTTCAGGTAACCAAGGTAACCCCTCAAAGTATGTATATCTAAGAACAAAAGCATATCTTCAATCAGAAGTACGAGTAAGAAGGTGTGCCACTTGAAGAATTTCCAAAGAAGCTCAACATATTGAAGACCACCCCAATTTCGAGAGACTCTTAACATTTGCTTCCGTCATATTATTATTGAGAATGAGTTTACTGCAATAAATGTGAAAATCATCATATTTATCCTAATAATATAATTGTTTATTTTTAATAAAAAAACTCTAACAAATTGTTTAAATTAACAACGAAATAACTCTAGGATTAGACTCAAGGTTTAAAATACCACGGTCATGGGTTGGAATTAGAAAAAAATAGTTAGGTCGGGTATAATATTAATGCAATTTAAATTGATTGTTTCAATATGGATTTATTATAATTTCTTGGATTATAAGGTCTATCCTAGATAAATTCATAAAACAAGTAATTAATAATTATCTACTTAGTAAAAAAGCTAGTTGAATTGTGTACACAAATAAAATAAATCAAAGAAATTTTAATTTTTAGGAACAATGGATTCTCAAAATAAATTACTACTGAAACTAATGATACTTAATATTAATTAAAAAAAATGATATACTGATATTTCTATTATGATTACATGTATGTACATAGGTTCATATTCAGGACAGTAGTTACATAAATAATATATAGAAGGTTTTTAGTGTATTGTATTATTATTGAATTTAAACTATAGATATAAACATAAGATATCGCATGAGTGTCTAAATGCGGGTTTAGTTCAAGTACACCATCACCATCATCATAGTTCAAGTAGTGGTCAAAAACATGAGTTACCTGGCAAACATTATACTGTAAACATCTCTCTTCATATCTTAAGTTATATTTCACAGTAAAATGGGTAAATGCATTGTTACTACATGTCATATGGACTCAAACATACACTCAAATACATCTAGGCTCAGTTTTTACCAAAGACTACTTCTTTAACATGTTTAACATATTATTGCCAAAGTATTGTCCCAACCACTCTCAGTGGTCACTAGAAATGTGTTGAGTGAGGGAGACACACTTATGCCTTTATTGAATAGGAGAGAAGAGTGCAACAATACACGGGCTACACGACTTCATTATATGCAATGCGATATTTTATGTTTATATCTATGAGTTAAACGGCGATTGAGCATGTAATGAAAATAAATTTTATTAAAATGAATATGTTTTCGAATAGGATGTAGGTATTTGTTGAAATGGATGTATGATAAATGTAGTATTGTCGGAAATGGAATGAAAGGTGAACGGAAATGTCACAGAGCTCGCAGGCTTCATGATACTACAAATAGAATAACACATCAATAACATCTAAAATATTATTATAGTCATTTCCTGTGTATTTCAAATATCAAATGAAACCAGGAACGACATTGGAAATTTCATAAAAGGATGCAATCACCAAGAAGATAAATCAATTTAGTTACCTGTTTTGAAGTATTGCACTACCGACAGTTCTAACATACCTGAATCAAACAAATATTATACAATTTAATACAGATTGTGAACTGTTCATATATATAAACATAAGATATCGCATGAGTGACTAAATGCGTTGTTTAGTTCAAGTGGATCAAGTGGCCAAAAACATCAGTTACCTGGCAACATTATACTGTAAACATCTCTCTTCATATCTTCAGTTATATTTCACAGTAAAATGGGTAAATGCATTGTTACTACATGTCATATGGACTCAAACATACACTCAAATACATTTAATCTCAGTTTTTACCAAAAACTACTTCTTTAACATGTTTAACATATTATTGAGTTTTAATCACCAAAATGTTGTCACAAGCACTCTCAGGGGTCACTAGGAAACATGTGGAGTGAGGGAGACACACTTATGCCTTTATCGAATAGGAGAGAAGAGTGCTACAATACGGGTTTACATGACTTATTTATAAGCAATGCGATATCTAATGTTTATATCTATGGAACTGTTGTTATAATTGTTAATGTGTTTGAATCAATGAAATTTTATCTATAGAAGCGGCATGCGATATTCCGGCATACATAGTTACATGAATCACTCATACATGTAAACGTTGTGTACAAGCAAAAGAATTTAAATTGACGAGACGGCGAGGCGGTAGAAACACACACACAAAACCTGCTGGTTCCTGTTTGTATGGCTGGTGCATTACATTTATTGTTATCTTTACAAGTATTATTGGCATCTCTATATTTATATATAAACTCTTTTTTTTTCTATATTATACTCATATTTAATTTTTAATTATGTTTAAATATGTTCCTACAAATAATCGATATATGCACTTGTGTATTTATATTGATAAAATTAATATTATTTTTCTCCAATTTTATCTTATCATCTCAAAGCTTAAAAACTGGATATAATAAAATGATACGATCCTGTATTAAATTTTATTACTTATAATAAAGTTTATTTTTACCTTCATGTTTCTTCCGTGTTAAAATTAAATGTTGGCAATTATATTGGTACCTTTTTTCTAGTTTTTAACTGATTACTTCTTTATCAATATATATGTACTACGTCAGTGTTACGATGAGCCACAAAATGCCAAGATAGTGCTACGACGTCGTAGAATTAGGACAAATGCATTTGTACATTACGGTTGTGCGGAATTTAAAGAAGGAAGATGTTGGTAAATAATGATTTTTTATTAATATTTAAGCAGGGTTAAACACTAAATATGTGTTTATGTAATATGAAAAATATTTCAAGCTGTGTTATTTAATGATGGAAAGGTGGCGGTTCTCTTCAGCCTCCTTCTTCCGGAACAACGAACTTCCCAAGATGAAATCGCAAACCATGAAAATGCCACCTGCTGAAATCGCTGACCTATCCAAATATTCGTTTTACAAATGAAATGTGCGATTTCAATATCGCTAGACCGTCAGCTTGCGCACTTTTTATAACTACATTATATCAATTTATGTATGTTGGAAAAAAACGGGCAAATTTATCACAGCAAGGACATGTGCACGATTTAAACGGCTTAAACAAAAAAAGTGTGACTGAAAGATTTGAAAAAAATATGTTTTTCCTAATGATTATTTATGTCGGAATGGTCTGTTCTGGGAACGAATTGTGAAGGACAGAACTGTCAACAGATTTCCCTGTAATCCATTTCCAATGTTAAATATTATATCATTCTATCGTATACAAAATGTAACGGGAAAGCATTACATTTAAATGTATTTGAATACGAGGAAAATCATTTAAAAATAAATTATATTTGTAACGTCAATCTACCCAATAGATAATTCGTAAATATTTAATCAAAGAAATGGTTAACACAATATTAATTATAGAAATTTATTTGATGTAACTTACACAATATTTTATGTTATTTTCCACAAAATTCCTTTAATTATGGAATTCCACCCAGGCGTCAACAATATAATATTAACTACCGAATAATAAGTTATAAGTATTGTAATAAAAGGGTATACAAGCTAAGCAGTTCTTACATAAACTGTCTCGGAAAATAAATAGTTTTGTAGAAGGACTGAAAAAAGACGACAAAGGGTCATCAGTGGAGCAATTTACTATCGAATTTGTCAAGAAAAAGTACAAAAGGAAGTAAACGTGGTTAATAATCGTTGGTAATTATCGACAAAGGCTGAGAAGGCTTTAGGCATCCTTGATTTATGGAAATTCTCGTCGGTCGGACACTTTAGATTCCATTTCGCAAATTCAGCACTCATAAGATAAATACGTCAAATGGAAAAGACAATAATGACATTTTTTAGCTTCATAAAAAATACGGGAATTATATAAGACACGGAGAAATTTATCGAGATGCCAAAATAATATGCTATCCACAAGCAAAAAAGATTTTTTTTTAATAATTCAGTATAATGGTGAGAAAAATGCAGGCTGTCATGAGAACAAAGATGTTAAATAAGAAGACAATGCATTGTCAACGCTTTCATCTCTGCAAGAAGTAACAAAAATATTTAATACAATACAGCTTGGAAAATGATCTCGATATATTTAAAAGGATTATCAAAAATGTGAGGTAATTTGTAGGGTTTGGTTAATATTTACGAAACACCCAGTACATGCAAACGGTAAAGGGGCGAGGATAAAGCTTTTATTTATAACACATATAAATATAAAAACCCCTGAATAAAAATACACTCCATTCTTTAGGTAGCACAAACCAGGGTGTACTCAACACGATGAGATTCTTATCTGAAAAATATATGTATATTGTGCGAATTTTATAATGTGAGATGAAAATATAACGATTTCAAGAGAAATATGTATGTTATATAAATCTTAAAGATATAGTGAACGTGTAGAGTCATACTAAAATGGGGAGATGTATTTTATAAACGGATTTAAAAATTATTTAAAAAATTAAAACTGGATGAAACCAAACTATAAATATTTGATCATTATTGACTTCTGGGTGGATTTCCACAATATTACATTTTTTGATGAGTATTTGTTTCGGCTACTAACAAGTAGTCATCATCTCTTAACAAGGAGACAAATTAAAAAATATATTGGGGAAATTACTTTAAATAAATGCCTCTTATAAATACTATGATTTAATGAAAGAAAATTGGTAGATTATTGAATATTTATCAGTATTAAGTATAGTAATATTTATTCACATTTAACAGATGCTGAGGTTACCTTTGAATTAAAATAAATGATTCTGTATGACAATGTTAAATTTTTTTGTAAATATACTAAATGCTTCTTGATTTTTATTTTAAATATTATTAAACGATGTGATTTTTGTATTCTCACAGGATTCCCCACACATTCCTGTATTTATTTTTATCGTGATTCGTAAAAATAAAACGGTTTTGCGAAGCCGATTGCGTTGTAAATAATTGGGATTACGGTTGGTTGGTGTGGAGGGTAAACATTTGGAAGATGTAAATAGGGGCATTGGAAGGAAGGAAGGCAATATTTGGAGCATATCCTGGATAAATGGAAGGGTATATGAAGAGTAAGAAACCTCATTAGAGGGTAAACGAATGAGATTTCACCCCTTGCAGTCACATTTTACAGTTATCCTCATGTCGCGTCAATCTCATACAAAAACTATCTTAAATAGAATTATTATCATCTAATACAACACGGTATTTCACTTTTGACCTATAAAATACAACAAACAAAGGAGTAATATGGTGAAAGAAGACGCAAAGTGTGCATTACGCGATGGAAGAATGTTTTCATTTTAAGATGAAATGAGAACTCACGATAGGTAGAAATCCTTTCAAGAAATGAATACCAAGTGAATCCGCAGAAAATTTACCATTGTACAAATAAATATATAGTTATGGTGAAGTAAAAGCTGTCTTTATTATTATATAAGAGATATATTACATACAACAAATGTTGGACAATATTTTTGAACGAATATTGATTCTTGTCTCATATGTTAATTATGAAATATATTCATACTCGTATGTCAACTATTTTTACTAATTTGAAATTTCAAAATATTAAATATCAGATAGCGGGTACATTAGAATGATTGAAAGCTTATTAAAAAATAAATAAATCGTAATTATCTTGTTTTTTTTATACCTAATATTACCGAAGGGTTAAATATTTAACTAATTTTGTTGAATATATTGAAAATTTCACAAACGGAAAAATATTTCAAATATATCATTAACAAAATATAAATGCTAATCGTTCTTCCAGTTATAAATAACTAAACTACTAGTCGCACATTGTTTTCTTTAATAACAATAATTAATACCAATATTAAAGAAATTTATTATATAGAACTTCCCAAGTATTATTATGAAAATTGTGGAAAAATATTACAGGTTTAACTAGGCAGATTAACTATCACTAGTTGGCAAGTATATGTATATAAAAATATAATATTATTATAGATGTGTTTAAATTATATGTAAGCCATTGAAAGATTTCATTTTAAATAATATTTATTTTATATTTTCTTTGAAATTTGTATTTTATTAATAAATAACTGAGATTCTGGATAGAAAATAAATAAATACCAATAAGTAATGGTACTAAAATAATTAATTTAAGTATTCAGTGTCCGAGGATGACTTCATATTAGTAGTAGAGAGTACTTAGACATCTCAATAAAATATTGTGGAAATTTCATCAAATAAATTTCTTTTTAATTATGGAATTCTACCAAGACGTCAACACTATCAACAATTTAATACTAATACATATTGCGATTGGTAAAATCCAAATAAACACTTTTTTATTGGCAATTCTCTCATTCCGTTTTAATCAATATTGTGCCGTTCGTTGCTTCCTGAACAGTGGATAATAAATGGTATGATTTCAAAGAAATTCAATTTCATTCTGCAAGATGGTGGCAAATGAAGTGGTTAAATTGGATTGTGTGATGCAGTTGGTAGTAGGTCAGGTTGTGGGTGATTTATCAAGACTTGATATATGACCTTAAACTAACACCAATCTTATACTAACATCCACTTCATTCCCATGAAAAACTACATATATTTATCTTTAAATACATATATTTGAAAATTTATTTAAATACAGACAGGTCTAACCTTAGAGCCTTAGATGAGCTTTACAGGGCAGAAACCTGCGTGTGATGACGTCACGAAAACCTTAAAATATTTTAGTAGCAAATATATTATACACACCACTAAATAAATGATCAACAAGGTCTTCAAGTGAATGTTCTAGAAGAGGAAGTCTTATCACGATCTCTGCAATATAAAATAAGCTAGGTATTTAGGTGCAAGTTGTTTACGGTACTTATAACACGACATCGCTAGAGAATACAGTCAAGCTCTTTGAGTTTAACACAACAAGTATTAAAGTTTAGTTGGCTGGAGTAGTCGAGTAAATTAGTTAAGGTACATTATACAAATAGTATCATATTATAAACGGTGAAGTAAGACCGCAAAATTAAAAGCAAAGAGACTCGACGCACTCAGGTGCAACTAAATGTCTTGATAAATATTTATGACTAACCCTCAAAGGAAACCACTATTCCAAGCCAAATGGAATTCAGACACGGCTTGTTTATTTTGACTTTCAGTCGAATAGAAATGAAGGTGGATAAGTTCTGAGAAATAGCAGATTTTCATTCGCCTGCAAAAATATTGTTTTGGCAGATCAAACACTATAGAAAAAAATAACATATTGTGCCATAAATAAATACACATATTGATTATTACATTTAATCTAAGTCAATAGATCTTAAATAACTGACAATATTATAATTACAAATAGGATTATCGTATATATTGTTCAAATGTATCTGTTTTTCTTTTTACCATTATTTTTTTATAAACGTCCCAAGGGGCTTTTTGAGAGGGTTTTTACAAATTTGTTTTTTTAGACACAACAACGTATTAATTGTTTGTCGGTGATCCTAATAATTGCCTCAGTATTTACCTTACAATGCAGGAAATCAGAGTAAACCTGGATCAGGGATTTTAATAATATTAATCCCAATCTCCTAGTCGTAATAGTCGATCAACTCAATTTAAAAATTCTTGACTTGAGCAGGATTTGAACCCATGATCACAGTATCTGTAGACACAGGTCTTATTATGAGCTATTACGCTGGTAGTAATATTATAATTTATTTGCGAGGTTAGAGAAATTTCGTTTTATAAAAATAAATAAATAGAAATTGTAATCAGCAGTACAAGAAACAGCATTGACGCTTTTCTGGGCGAAGTAAATTTAATTATACTTCATAAAATAATAAAAATATATGATATTAATTTGGTCTAATGTAGAAAAACAACCGTAGAGTAACGAAGCAGTGTTTTATGTATTTAGCAATAAAATTGAGCACGCCCACAACGTTAGCAGTAAAAATATTGATTGAAAGACGACGTTTACAGTTGTGTTGTTGTCTATAAGTATTCGATTAAGATAAAAATCAGATCCCAACGGTTTATGTAATGGGTGCGGTGAACAGCTCGATGAAGTTTCCTTTCGATTTCGATTTACGGATAGGAATTTTCAGAAGGAAGCGAAATAAAATCCACATATGTGCGCCATCAATGATTGGATTTCGAGCCATTTGCTGTGTAGGCAGACAATTCTCGCATCGAAAATATAAATGGTAAACACTTAATTTATTGTATAACCCAATTTTGGACATGTTGTGGAAGGGTGAAATATTGAGAATATATTGTATAGACGGTATGATTTAATATTGAGTAGAATGTGGTCGTAATATTCGGAGGGCTCACGTGTGTATGAAATGTAATTACCGTTAGTAGATGAGCGGCGAAGTGCAAAGAAGCTACATATAACGGGGGAAATGAACCACTCACAAGATACCAATGATGAAAAAATAATATATTTAGTAAGTATAATACTCCATAATATATTATATTGTATGGGGAGTATATCATTTATAATATGATATAATCTAAAACTTCAGCTTTGTGGACAAATTGAAGAATGGTAGATTTTTATCATGTTCTGTAAACTAAATAAATTCAAGTATTGTTTTAATTTACATTATCACTATCTAGAATAAAATTTTAAAAAGTAATTAGTAATTGCAATTATTCTTATTATTAAATGAAATTTAAACCTAAAAATGTTTATATTCATTGTATTAGGAAGAATTAAAATTGACGGTAAAAAACATGTTAGAACATATAAAGAAGCATAAAAATATAACGAAATTTTAACATTTTAAAATTTTATAATGTTTAAATAAAATTTTAAAATGTTAAATTAATATAAAGTTTAATATCTTGTCGCATTTTTTATATATTTAAACCATGAATACGAAGTTTTATACGTTTCAAATTATATATGTTGTATTTTGGATACTTAATGATAATTTTTTTAAATGTCAATTACTGGTGCAATATTAATTAAAACGTTTATAATCGCGTCTAATTTTATTACATTAAATAACAAGGGAATATAGATTCTATGTGAAAAATATTTGGGGTTATTTAATTAATTCCAATTAACTTGTTAATGTCAAGAGTCAATGTTAGAAATTTCTATACTTATAATAAATTGAAAAACAACACAAATTATTTAATAAATATGGTTTTCGGGATTATTTTAATTTATCAAAATATTTTTTATTGAATATCACTTGACTAAAATTTGTAAAACTGTAAAATACAATGCGTAATAGGGCATTTTTAGTTAAGTCGTCTAGATTTTTAAAATATAATATTTATTAATATAATTTTCTGAGTGTGTATGTTACAATATATGTCTGTATTTCTGTATGGGTCCTTCCCTCAACCATCCTTAGAGTATATATAAAAAAAATCTTTTGAATGAAAAAATAAACTTATTATCTTAATATTAAAAACAAAGCAGAGAGAGCTTTTTAAAAAAAAAATTCTCCTAATCTATAAAAAAAACACTTTAAAGCAAAAGTGAATTCAAAACTAAAAAATAACCGTCCTATTAAAAAACCAAGCAGAACATAAAAAAAAACATTAACAAATTGAAAATGTTCAATTAAAATTTCCCTAGTTTATTATAAAATACCATATCAGAACATCCCAAAATATGAACCTATGCAAAATGAACACGATTTGATGATGCCTTTCATAATGAACTCATACATTCAGACTTCAGAGATTGTTTTTATAATAGTAGTGGTATTGTGGAACATCTGGTGGTTCGTTATGCTTTGTTGGTTAATTCGCTAGACTCTTTCGCCTCTCTTTGTGTAATCAACGAACAACAGACCGCCACATTTGTGTTATTTGAAATAACATAAAATTACATATTATTATCGCACCAGTTAATACTGTGGCAAAGAAACACAGATTATCCGACTAGGGGGATAAAGTTGGGTAATATAGGAAGGGTAGTGGAAAAGGCTGTTCATCGATATAAAGGAGAGAGCAATGATTAACTGGCGTCCATCAGTCGGAGATGGACCATTGATATCACTTTGGGTTTGTTTGTCCACTTCGATAGAACATATAATCATCCGGATTTGCGATACATTGTTGGCTTACTTAGTGAAGGAAAATCGTTATACTTAGTAACCCAATCTATCTACATCTTTCAAATACCATTTTAATAAGTTTATCCCATCCAAAGTTCTCGATAAATCATGTATTAATAAGTTTTACGTTAAAAAGTCTAACATTAAATGATGTGTTATCTCAAACAAAAGAATGTGTAAAAATCACAACAGATCTGTAATATTTAATTAAAAGTAAAACAATATATTCTTATAACAATCTGAATATTACTTTAATGAGGCATCTATACAGGACGGATTTTTTTTATTTTGAGAAGATTTTAAGCTACAATCATATATAATTATTTTTAAAATTCTAGATAACCTCACCAATTTCCAAGACTCACTCTTATTTATTTAAAAGATATTAAGCAATAACTAATAAAATTATTTTAATTGGGGGTTAGCTTTATCAAAAGTAAAAAAAAACCCATTTCATCATTTTCCACTCAAATGAGATTATACAAAAAATAATTTTAAAGTTATGCACTTATAAATAAACGTTTTGTCTGGAATATAAAGAAAATTTCAATCGTTTTCAACGTTTTATATGTTATACTTGCAGACACGTAAACATTTTATAGTTTCAAGAAAATAAAATAAATAATTGCTTTCCACTGTAAGAGCTAAATAAAATTTCATTGGCTGAATGAACTTTTGTTGTAAATATAAAGTGTGTAAAATGTTCTAAATGGAGTATCTATTAGAAGACGGGAAGATAAAACGGGAAACTTTTAGTTGTCCTAGGAGTTTGAATGAACAAAATGTATAACGCAACAAAAAAGAGTTCGTCAAGAAAAATCTTACGTATAGAAGAATTCGGACATACTGAACAATAGGTTTAAATAAAGTAGCGAAATTGTTCAGATAATTTACGTTATTAAAATAAATCCACAAACATCTGAACTGTATACATTGACATCTGCTGTTTAATACATGTGCGATTTTTTTTCTAAATCCAACACGACTGATTATAAATGTAAGTCACTGTTGGCGTTAGGCTACGGTACTTCGTAGTTTAGAAAGGGTTGGACTTTTTCACAGAAAAAGTTCAATTGATAAAGTTTGACCTGGGATGGGGGCGTAAAGACACGGAATTAATTAAAAGCCGAGAGCCCAGGGAGTTGAATTTTAAAAATAATACGAACGCTAACAATTCGTTCTGCGGATCTGTTGAATAAAATATTTTATCAACGGAAACGGTTCGGCGCGTCACATCGTATTGAAAATATGAATATTGATTACAATCCTCGTGTATGTTTTGCGCTCCCACGGGATATTATTTTTTGGTTGAAACGACTGCCTCCTATTAACAATATAGTAATGAAGATTTCATAATATATGGCGAGATCGTTTTGATAATGTGAAAGGTCGATGAAGAAGTTGCAAAATTGGTTTATGTAAATGGGAAAAGTTGAGCGGTAGATCTTAATATTCCAACCCTAACTTTACTAGCGTATTGAAGAATTTCTACCGGAAGATCCATTACACTCTTTTTGCCAATCAACGGTTCGGACGTCAAGAAGTTGGATTAAACTGATAAAATCTGATTAATAGGAAGTTCTTTTTAAATTGCCATAATTCACAATATGTATAAAATATGTTGAGAATGAAAGAAGCGTATATTTTTATTCGTTTATCTGGATAGTTTTAAAATTCAACTATGAAAAATCTATGGAATCTCAATGGAGGTGAAATATTTTTTTGGTAAATTAAATAAATCGTACCTCTAATGTTCTACATATTGTGTATGTTTTAATTTGATTAAGGACTTTAAATATTTTTTGGTTACATTATCATCAGACCTAATCCAAATGGACGTAATGAAGTGCTTTGACGTATTCGAGCTCTGCAACGATTTTCTTTATAATATTGCTTTACTATTTGAGTATTGTATTATATTATTTCAAATCTGCTATTTACACAATTATATTATTTAAGTCTACATTTATCATATACCTATTATTATATTATATTTATTTTTTAAGTTTGTTCTGCTAATATCCGAAAATTCAAATAATAGAATAATATATTTTATCGAATACTAATGCAATATGTGTGATAAAAATGTAAGCCGCGCAGTGCTCTACGATTGTTGAAAGCAAGCTATTGAAAACCTGTTTTTTCACACTCTTTGCCGAGGTATGACTACCATATATTTTATCAATAATTTTATAAACGATTCGCAATCAAATGTTAAAAAGTGCGCGCATCAGTTACGAATTATGTGAGGTACTGTGAGATATATTCCATAAATATAATGTTGAATTGTAAAACCAGGTTAGGGGATAAACAGTAAAATATATATGTAGATGAGCTTAATATGAATGATAAATTCTTTGCGGGGAAATTAATCAAATCAACAGACCTTTCTCCAAATGAACTCACCCCACGTAGGTGTGTACATAACTGAAATACATCTGAATATAAAATAATAATTAAGGATTCCTTTGGTAATTTTAAATATCTCAATTACCCTCGGTATATTTGCGAATGATATTTAAATATATTCAAAATGAACAGTGTTGTGGTGTACGGGATATTATAGTTAGAAAGGCTCGTTGCATGTCCGTTGGGCGTCGAGTGGCCGTTAATGGCGTCGGTACTGGAGAACTCAAAGAACTAAACACCGCCATATTAATCTAATGCCTTCATAATATTCCACACTATTCAATTTTATTAAACCACGTGTCGCTTTCTTTGAGAATTATACAAATTCTCAATGGCTTTACGTGCGATAGGATATTTCACCATATTGGTGCATGTCTGAACAGAATATACAACATATTAAAAACTCTCAAAGAGATTCACTAATCGACATATAGAAAATATTTCAGAGCATATTGCATTTTTTTAATAAAATACGGAAGGTAATACCTTATAGAGAAAAATGCACCGTTCCTTTGATACAAGAATAACAAGTTTCAAATATGATATATTTTTTTTACAAATATGAGTACACTTCGACCTTTTTATGCAGTAGATACATAACACAAACTAAAATCCCCACAAAAAAGAACTACATATACAATCTTTAATTGAAATTAAAATAACTTAAAGGCTATTATGTAATTCCAATACGATCTTTAAAAAAAATTGACTAAAAGGGGCCTAAGATTTTTTTCGTATAAAAAATAATTAAATAATAATAAAATAATGTATTATTGAGAATTTTCGCTTTTATTAATATTTAAAATAAACAAGTATGAGCTCACTTTATGATGTCATCGCATTGGTTCAAGTTCAAATTCGAATTTGTTGTTGTTTACTTGCAATGTGCGTAGTGCTTTTTGGGTGAAATTACTCTGTACCGTACTCTGTTTACAAATTCAAATAAGGCGGTCAATCACCTAATAAGTAAATACGCAAGATTCTCAAGCTTTTAAAAATAATAATAAAAAATTGAAAAGTTAAACTAGCCGACTTGGACCATTAATGAAGGTGTGGTTGTGTTAAATTTAATGTACCATTCCTTAGATTTAATTATTTTAAGTTCAATAAAAGACATGTTGTATAGGTGATTTATTTTTAAAATAGCATAAAAAATAACCGAATCATTTTGAAACTTGTTGGCATAAATTTTCTAAAACATAATTTAACATCTAAAAAATGTTAATGCCACAATACAAAAGGATATTTATAATATCTTCATAAAATATTTCAGTGTGTATGATGATTTAAAGCTTTGTGATATGTGAAAGGCTTTAAAAATGTAAATGAAAATATTTACAGTCTATATTTTTTTACAACTTATATTGTGCTTGAATAAAAACTCGAGAGTTCATTTTGTGACGAGTATGAGTAGAAAAAACTGGCCATTTCCGCTGGTGCAGTCAGTTTTATTCAACTCGTGTACATTTTTACTAAATTTAAAGAAAATATTTGCAGACCATCAAAATGGTACGAAAATAAAAAGAAGCGAATAAGGTGAATGTCGAAACAACAAACAAGGGAAAGGCTTACATCACAGAAACAACAATAATACGATAATCTTCTTATACTCGTAACAAATAATGCTTTATTTGGAATAAAAAATGATTGAAATCCACACTTAATCGATTTCAAGAGATAATTTGAAACTGCTAGCATTTTTTTAAATTATTAAATATATGATTTTGGTGTAGGCGGTAAAAGTTTGTAAGCGACTGACTGAAAAG
This sequence comes from Agraylea sexmaculata, assembly GCA_022606485.1. Classification (NCBI taxonomy): domain Eukaryota; kingdom Metazoa; phylum Arthropoda; class Insecta; order Trichoptera; family Hydroptilidae; genus Agraylea; species Agraylea sexmaculata. Next base: position 40,216 of record JAGTTH010005311.1, read on the forward strand.
TCGTTGGTAGAGTAATAATCCCGCTGTCGCCAACACCATTTGAAAAAATATAAAGTAAATTTTTATGTGGGAATTTCAGTTCAAATGTTTCAGTCAGATTTTAAATTTCAGAGCATTTCTGTCTTACTGAGTTTAATAATGAGGACAAACATGGAAATCATTATAATGTTTTTATCAAAATTATTATATGTGGTGAATGTCTATGATATCCAGAATAACTTTACTATCTATTATATACATTCATAAAATATTTAAACAGTCGAATGAAAATCCACCTAATTAATTCACCAAAAAAGGAATCATTGCGTTTTCTCAACAGAATTGATTATTTCGGTAGTGTAAACAACGAGTATGGATTTGTAATTTCCACCAAAACATCTCAAAGGTAAATTTAAAAACAAAATTGTTGAATTAAGTTTGTCATTTTCAAAGCAATCTTTACAATTCAACAGAACATAAGAAAAGAGTTTTTTTATACATACATTCATATATCATTGGAAATATATTCCTCGAGGAGCTTTTTGGCCGGTTGCAATATTGGCGTGAAAAGTTGTATGAAACATGTGAGTCCAATAAAAAGTAAGAGAATTATGAATATGGCCTGTCTACCCTCAGATGAAGATATTGAAAGGACCCCACTACTATAACTATCAGCAATATTGGCAAAGTGACCAATGGAAGGACGCCAACGCCCCAAAGGGTTTATACAATGACATATAAATGAGAGGATCAATCAAAAGCATCCCAATCCAGAATATCTATCAAAACGTGATTTATAGAATATGAAAATATAGGATCATATCTATAAATAATTATTATTACTTTAATTGAATCAGTAGTTTTATCTGAAAGTTTTTACTACTAATAGTTTATGGAATATTAGGACAGGTTATTATTTAAAATATGTAACTTATTAAAGTATTTCAGTATTGCTTTGCTAAATATTAAATAGTTGAGATAATTAACATATGACTTGTAAAACAATAATTTCGGAAAAAAATCAACACTTGAGTAATATTTCATTTTAATATCTGGTTAGCATCGGTCTTGTCAAAATATTCGTTTCAATTGCACGCACATAAACATCAATAAAAATACAAGCTGCTGCAATACCGCAATACAAATAATTTTATTTTGCATCATCTCGAGGATACTTGAGAATATTTTTGGCCAAATTTCAAATACTGTGTGTACACAGGGTTGGTTATTTATTTTCAATTTATATTTTGCAAAGGTGGGATGGCGGTCTAAAGAACAATAGCCGAGGGCAGGAAATCACAGATGAAAACGGGCTTCGGAAATTGCCCTCGTCCACAGCGGAGATTGACGGACCTTTGACCACAATCTATTATCGTTCTCAAACATCTATGATTTTTTGGGGAGTTTCATAATTAAATGCGAAAAATGATTGAATACTTTCAGTTTAAATAAACGAAGTGGATATCTTCATTGAGGTCAGAGAAATGAGTGGATAGACGATGTTGACATTGAAGTGGTCTACTTTGGATTCTATTGACAGGAAGAAAATACTGAAGATGAAGAGGAACTCGACCGTAATGGAAGATGCGATAAAATCTAGCCTCTTACATTAGTGTCTATTCAGTGAAACAAGCTACTATTACATCTCATACTATTAGTACAAATATATAAAAGAGTACGCATATGGCTTAATTGATTATACAGTCGAGTGTTGAGTGAAAGATCTAATTCAAATACGCACGTTTGTAGAGAAATAGTCACAATTAATGCCCTTATTGGTTACACTCATAGATAGATGTGCGGAATTAAACGAAAATTAAATTACTCTTTCCGCATATGAATCTGTCCCCTTCCAATAAATATGTACTTTTTCTGTATTATTGCATCCCGTTATCCCGCATATAGTATTTTAGAAGATATGCGGAAAGAGAGAAATTTTATATTCATTCAAATCATGGCAAAAATATGGTCACATTGAATAACGATAATCAATACCGTCATTTGCGGTGTTTAGTAAAAGATATAATTATACAGGGTGGACTTGAAATAACTGAGAATATTTTAGGGGGTGAAGTGAAAAAATGTATTAAATTAAAAAAAAATTATAGTGCTTTTGGAATCTTGGAATCAGCAATTTCTGTGAAGTACTTAGTAGTGACTGTCGCGTGTGTATTGTGTCATATTATTATTATTATTTTTTAAAATATTTAATATATTATTTCGCTTATATTTGCGTAATATAACCCAACCACACCTTAAAATATTCTCAGTTAATTTAAGTTAACCCTGAATAGTTAAATGCAAAACCCAAAATACATTTTCGTACAACCTTATTAGCTAATTGAGATCAAAGAATCAAAAAAGACTTTTTTGTGACCAATAAATGAGCATAAAATTTCACACAAAATGTCTTTTAATATTAACTACACGTTTACAAGACATAAATTATATATTATGACGAATCCTTATAGTATCTTAAAGCGTGTTTAATGTTTATTCAATTAACGTGTCAGGAAAATAATTGTTAGACAGACAATTTGGGCGACATTCAATTTAGGATTCTGCCAATATAAGGATCTGAAAGTGCTTATTTCGTTTTATCTGTGATCTTTCAGACGGATTACAATTGTGTACCAGACATACATACAAAGGGAAGATTGGTTTTTATAGAAAAGCATCATCATCGTATTATTGTGGAGCACGCAGCTGAAGATTTTCGTTTGGTCACCTTCTATTACGACTGAATAATTAATCTCAAATGTTGAATTTCATCTAAGCTGCAAAAGAAATGGGTACAAAGAGAACAATCCAGGCGTGTAATCATTATGTGGGTGGGAAAATATCGCCATTTTGTAATAAAATTCCTATTTAGAATGTTAATATCTTTTACAGATAGAAGTAATTAAAATACATACGTTACGATTTGCATTACTCATTGTGACAAAGATTTACATTAAATAAACGGTTTCTTCTTCTTGATCTTTTACAAATGTATTATTTTAAATACTATACATACATTTGTATAATCATGGGGGTTTTTCCTTTATTATGAGAATAAATTTAATGTGAATATAAAACTTTTTATATACACCCCAAGCGGCATTTTGAGAAGTATTTTACAATATTTTTTTTAGACACATCAACGTGTTAATTTATTATCTTTCGGCGATCTTAACTATTACTAGTTACACAGGTCACCAACAGAGCGTCTCTGCCCAACTTATTAATCGCAGTATTTATCTTACAATCTAGGAAATCAGAGTAACCTTGGATCATGACGATCGATTAAGATTTTATTAATATTATTCCTGATTTCCCAGTCGTAATAACCGATCAAATCATTTTTTTTAGCGCGATGTGAGCCCATAATAAATTTATTTAATTAAAGATTCAAATATATACATATTTACCCACTATCACTGTATAATATATGAGTTGGATTATTGAATTTAACCAAACCTAAAACAGCATACAATATCAACCTAATTCGCAGAACTGTTTGCTCAATGTTAAAGTTTAATCGTATACGGGCCAAGTATGTAAGTAGTTTAAACCGAATACAGTTAACTGGATCGTGTATACAAACAGTTATAAGAGCAAGTCAGGTTCAAAGGTGATTTAAGTTGCCATGTGCATCACTCCTAAGTCCACTTACTACAGACTTTACCATATTATCACATTCAATTAAGATAACTAATTGGATTGTTAATATTATTATAACTATACAATGACTCACCCACTAAGAATATCTGAGGAGAAACGTACTTCTGGATAGACACATCGAAATAGTGGTAATTCTTAATGTAATAACTTCATCCTGAAACAAGACATATTATATTAGTATATGTTAAAATTTAATAGTACTTAAAATAGTTGTTGACAAATGACAACTAATCATAGGTTTTGAAAGTAACCAAGCAGTGATAATTTAAACATAAATCGTTAAGAGAGTTTTTTATTTGATTACAATAACCGAATCATATCATATAATTTCTTACAACCATTTATTTATTAATTATAAAACCAACGTAATAGCTCAGGGGATAAGAAGCGTGGCTACAAATATTGTGGTCATGGGTTCAAATCCCACTCAAGTCAAATTTATTTTAAATTGATTTGATCGGTTATTACGACTGGGAGATCGGAAATAATATTAATAAAATCCCGATCGATCGTCTTGATCCAGGTTTACTCTGGTTTCTTGTATTGTAAGGTAAATACTGATTATTATGTCGGTGACCTGTGTAACTAGTAATAGTTAAGATCACCGACAGACAATTAACACGTTGTTGTGTATAAAAAACCCTCTCAAAAAAATAAAGCTCCTCGGGGCGTAAATAAATAAAATGGCTGCATGGTATTTTAACAATTTGATTAAAAGATTGCAGTGGAATTATAGAAGATAGCGAAGCACATGCAGGAATTGAAAGTGTCCTTAAATGATATATATTTTTAAAATTAAGAATCAGATTAGTATCGGTGAAATAAATGTGAATATTTGTGAATATCACTTTTCCGGTCTGTTGTAAATTTCGGTGGAAAATCACACATGAAACAAGTTCATTAGTAGTAAATATTTAATTGCAGTGTTGACAGTTTCAAATTGAGGGCAATGCGATAATTACTGAGCGCATATGTTTTAATCACTAGAGTAATTAGCAAAGCTAGATACACATCCAAATGATATAATAATTATCAAATCAAATGTAACATTCGACCGAGAACATTATGACGTGCTGTCGTCAGTTGGGATGTCTGTGAATAATTCATTGTTTGCCTCTAGAAACTCGTCGTAGAGGAAGAATACAATGCCATTTTTGCTGTCTCTGAAATGAATTCAGAATACTGGAAGAGACATTCTGACGCGCAAAGTGCACTAATACAAGGGCAAATCATGTTAAGGGATGAGGGTGGAGAAGACAGTGGGTATAGTGTAAGCAGGCTGCCATTGTGGGGAAGACAATACTACTAACATCACATCTCTAACAATAATAATAATATGTAAATAAAATAATCAAATTATTTCCATCAACAACAGGATTATCAATTGCAGGGAATACATAAACTTAATAAAAATAGTTCTAATTCGATGGGTTATACCCAGTGTTGCGCCAAAGTCAAACGAATATTATATCTCTTCTTTATATGGAAAAGAGACAACGCGTTATTGTTTCTCTCTCACACATTCACTCCTTATATAGATTGATAGGGGAAAGAGGATAGAGCAATATAAAGAAAAGACATATTTGTATAATACTATAATATTCGTTTGACTTTAGCCCAACACCGGTCATAGCACATAAACGTATCTACAATTTGACAATACACATGGAGAGAGGAAAACGAATATTTTTCAACTTAAAATATTGGTGTTCCATTTACTGCAAACTTATTATTACTAAACTATCAGTTAACGTAGCTTAGTAATATATTATATATGAAAATTCTTAGAAAATATAAAAATGAAGGTATAACAGAAACGCCAAATTATACAGGTAACGGATTTTATTAAATAATGTACCAAAACTAAATTGATTCGTTCTTTTTTGGCCGATGTTATTTATTCAACATCAATAATACATATTTAATTAATAAATACATTAGTATATAAAATTAAATCTGAATAAAATTTTATATATCGAGAATGAGATTGGATTAAATAAAAATGCATTAAATTGTTCCTTACATACGAGATGTAAATATATTTTATAAAGTACACATTGTATAAGCGATGAAATGCAATTATCTCCATTCAGAAAGGAAAAAAGTACTTTCAGAAGTATTATGTTTAGTAAAAAGAATGTCCATTTGATAAACGACACTGCAATAAGCTCTACACACTGCTTCATCACAAAACTACGGTTAAAATTTATTAAACAACTCTACAAAGCTAAAGAAAGAATATCCAGTTCTGAGATTTGTGAGTTGAAATCAACTAATGGTGTTATGTAAAATATACTCGTGAAAATATTTAGGGATACTATCGCATAAATATTGTAATTTAATCGGCTGACTATGCACTTTTCATGATTTTAATTAAAAATGATATGCATTTATTAAGCGTAACGGATTGAAATACATTTATCTGATGATACAATTTTAATAAAAATACATAATGATTAAAATAAAATAAATGTATTTGAATTATACAAGCACAAAATTCAAGCAAAAAATTGCTCCATATTTTAACAAACCTAATGGATATTTGGTTGGAAAATGGCCGAACGTTAAAAGTCAACAGATTTTTTGTGATTAGCTTGATTTAATTTTTAAATTTATGGTATTAATGATATGCCAGTATACTGGATATTAACAATTTCAATTTACTAATATACATATGTATATTTATTATTTAGTGTTTGTGTAACATATCATTGAAAATGAAGTTTGAAATATGTACTCTATGTCTTTATTATTATTAAAGATTAAAATAAATATACTCTTTGGTTTATTCACATATGGTTTAGTAAAAAGTATCATAAACGAGTTTTCTGCAGGAAAAACCAGAACCTGTATTGCTATCTTTGATCAACCACACTTGACTGTTGTATTTATAAATCAAATAAAAATATTATATAATACTACGAACGAACTATTATGTTTATCAATAATAAATTTTTAATGATGTCAGTTTAAGGACATTAATATTAATAGAAGTCTTCACATTAACGGTGGATACTCAAAGTTAGTTTGAGAAGCTTGATTAACTCTTGCTTGCTTAACTAAAACTTAGTATAGAAGTATACGTGGATATCCATAATTCATCATTCGTCTTCAATATATAGCTGGTTTTCTTATAATAAAAAAAACATTATTATAGCTACATACGAAGAATGTGAAATGGATAAAGCAAATACTATAACATAAGCCAGAATGCAGGTAAAATGACAGGGTAAGAAACAATATTAAGGGGATGGAAGAAAAGTAGTTGCACGCCTGGAGCGTGACTAAGCAGAGCCAAGGGAATAACTATTGGTTCGAACTTCTTTAACTATGTCTTCGCTATTATTGAAGCATTTCGTAACAATTCACAATATGGAAATTGTATATAGTTTCTGGTGACGTAAATGTTAGATTTATAAATTATTTGTTAAAACAAGATGGCACCCAAGCAAAAGATAAACATTTGTTTTGTAATATATTTAAATCTGCGTTATTTAGATCAGTTCATCATGAAGTGAAGTGATACATATTTGAAAAGGATGCAAAAAAATATATAGATGTACAGGGTGGACTAATTGAGAATATTTTAGGGGATGGTAAGATATCGCAGTTATGAGCGAAAAAATATTTAATATTTTTATTATTAATTAAAAAGAATTAACAATAATTTAAAGTAATAATTACGTATAACAGACACAATAAACACGCAACAAGCAGTCGATTCCAAAGATAAAAAAGATATATTGACATGTTTTTTCACCTATTCTTGCGATCACCTAAAATATTCTCAGTTAGTTCAAGTCTACCCTGTAAATTTTTTAATTTGCAGCCTAATATCTGGTAAAAAATTAAGTGCAAAAGGAAATTATATTAAATCCATATTATAAAACTATAATGTACATATGTGCATACGAGTACATATTAATTCAGTATCTGGAGCACAAAATAAAAAAATCCAGGATTAGTTAAAAGGGATCAAAATTATTTAATAAAAAATATTAATTTTATAAAGAGTATTTTTTCCATTATAACATTCCTCCGGGATATGTAGTTTAGACACTATTTCAGTACTTTGTAGTATTTTCAGTTGACAAATTAATATTTATAACAGCAACAGGCGAACAGGGAACACTAATGGTCCCACAGTAGTAGTAAGAGCACAGTCGACCCTTTCCAATTAGATTTTTGTGAGGTCCATTAGTGCAAAGCTGTGTATGTGGAATGATTCTACTTAAAATAAATTCTACACAATGCACTTAAATTGAGTCTTTGCAAAGGTGCTTTGAGTTGTATTATACGGTAATGTAATTTAAAAGATCTAGTTATCCAACAAGTGGTTAATGGTGTTCTCAAGTTCCCAGTATTATATCCGACAGGTCAGCAAAGCCTTGGAATTATAAATCTTCCCTTCTCTCTCCCCATGATCCCGTATGTTGAATTAATGCTGTAATCTCCCATTGCACAATGTTATAATACACCAATTTTAATTAACAATTACACCACTATCCTCTCACTAAATTATATTTTATTTTAGTAAATACTCTGAGGAGTCCTCTGCTGGAATTATGTGGAAATCCTCATCAATTATTATCGAGATTGTTTGGATTGGATGCCTCAAATTCTATCATGTTCTGAATATTGTAGTAACTATGCAGTCGACATGAAATTCTATTGAATAATTTAACTATAACTATTTGGTATAGTAAATCTGTCAGAATATTTTACTTGACAACCGATCTAACTTAAACCAACTACAAATAAAATTTCAAAATGTGGAACATACGGAATGAATGTCTTGAAAATTCAATTTACCTGGATAACACTTTCATTACATCTTTAATTAAGCATGTAAAAAATAAACACGTGGTATACTAGTATATTCTTGACTATTTATTGGGAATTATAGCCAATAAAAAATGTTTAAAGATAAAGTATGATAAAATAGTTTTATTAATAGCCATACAACAAAATAATACATTACAGGTAAGTGTGTTGAATTGATCCTACATTTTTAATATAATACATATTATGTATTATTATATATGAAAGCCCACACATGTGTCTTTTAAATATATCGAGTTACAATTCAAAGGAAATGGGAAACCTTAGTACAAAGTTATATTTTGTTTTCACGTTTCCTTATATACACCACAGTTTACAAACAATCGATATAATCGCTTATTTAACCTGTGTAATATGCTGGATAAACATAATATTTTAAGTAGTTAGTAATTAATTGAATGTACTTTATGTAAAATAAAGTGTTATTATTTAATACACCTATATAAATCGTTCACAAAGGCAGCTTTGACCAAATTACAACAATTAGTAAAGGAGCCCTTCGGGGCATATAAATATCATGAAATATATAACATAGAAAGGACCTTATTTTAGAACCTCAGGCCTTATACTAGGATATGAAATACAGGAATAAAATTTATCCAAAGAATCGGGGAAAATTAATTTTAAATATGCATTTTTGAAATTTCGACCGCATTTGACAATGACAAATTGTTTCATTAAATGCATGACTTCATGCAAATGTGTCCTTCTAGACTTAATTGGAGTATATATAATACATATATATATATATATAGATATATATATATATATATATATTATATATATATATATATATATATATATATATATATATATATTTTATATATATATATATATATATATTATTATATATGTATATATATATATATTATATATATATATATATATATATGTATATATATATATATATATATATATATATATATATATATATATATATATATATATATATATATATATATATATATATATATATAATACATATTTATTATTTAGGGATTTCAGATGCAGGAGTGTTATAATGCTTTTGTTAGATTAAATATGATGTGAATAGTGAAATGAAACAGAAGGTTCGATTCCAAGTTAGAGCAGGTGGCCTTACTTTTGTAGAAAGGGAAAGGAATCAAAATGGGAGCAGAGCCAAATCGCCTTGTTCTTTATTACAAACATTTAGGACATAGTAGTGCAATAAAGGCCGAAATTTACTTTTTTTATTAATTAGAAGAAAATAAAATATAACACCACTAGTCCTGGAATCAATCACATGGATGAACAGTAAATTAATTACATAAAGAATTCGATTCGAAAAAGAAGTGTTTGTTCGGTAAATGTCATATAAAATTAATTGATATAAATAATTAAAAATAATACAATATCATTTCACTAAATAAAATTTCATTATTTATCGGATAACAATCCAAGAAATAACAACTGTAAATCTAAAACAAATGTTAATCCAAACCCATACCATCAATATATTGGAAAGCGATACAAATGGATGTTTAATTATCAAGTTGGCTTTGACAAAGTTTGAGATGAGTTTGACAGAGGCAACATTGATTGTCTCAATCAGACTCATTTGCTTGGTTCGCCATCTTGATATGTATTCATCCAGTTGTATGGCCTGCTAATATATCGGTGGTGACTTCCATACTTATGTTAGAATCAAGATTTTTTGCGAAATTTGGATCCCATTTTCAAAGTACTAGAATATAACATTATTTATTATTTAATGTAAAATGTGTATATGTATGATGGTAGTTTATTAAATGAATATGATGAGTCGATCGAGTGTATCAAAATGTCAATACAATTATTATTTTAATAGGAAAATCAACAGCCCGTGGCGGTGTAACTAATTAATCGTGAAAGCTCAATATTGCAGTGGAATAATATGAATATTAATTTTTTAGCGAAAATGACTTTGCTGTGACTGTGTCTCGAATCACTTGTCAAAGGCACACTTTAATTCTGAAAGTGAAAACTAAGATGGAATTAATTTCCATTATTTTTTCTTATAATCGACCATTTCTACAGCTTTGCATAAATATAGAGAGTTAATTAATACACGCAGAGAATATCTTTATGATTTGAAATTCATTTACCATTCGGTTTCATTTTATAGGTTGAAATGTCTAATTTTTGGGTAGACGACTTAAATATTTTCCGATATCGAATCCTATAAGAATTAATTATGTTCGTCGTGGTGATTGAGGGGAAAATAGCTTTTCTTTTCACAGCATTTCGGCGACCGATTAATAATTAATATTAATAGAAATTGAAAATTGCCAGTCAATTTGAATACCAAGTACCGCTTCGATAAAGACATTTGTTTAAATTCTAAAATCAATATCTTTTTTTATAAATGTATTTGCGAATAATAAATTTTATAATTAAAATAATATACACATATTTGTATTGTGCAATCATTTAAATTCCAAACATACATATTATAACAAAACATCCCCTAGTCGGAGTTAAACATTGTTTATTCATTTGATTTAATTATACGAATGCCATAATATATTACCACACAATATGTACGGTTAGTTATCAGTAAAGTGCAGTGGTTTGAACAATCGAATAGAATATTATTATCTGTAGCAATTAATATGATGAATATCCCCGACCAGATGATTTGGGGCAGGTATTTCCATTTATGTACAATCATCGCTTATAAAATAGAAACAATATTTATACAACAAAATAAGATTATTATAATTTTAGTATTATATGGTCCGAAAAGGATTTCTTTAAATGAAAACTACTCACATACAAACTTCATTATTATTTGGTTTATTTTGATATTACGTGTTAGGATTGTACCGTTCGAGGTAAATGAAAATAGTGATTACTATTGATCTAAATAGAAAATTTACAAACAGACGATATCATTTGTCAGAAATCGTACTACTGTTATATTCATCATAAATATTATGTCATAACACTGAATTAGTCTCATTTATTTAATGATATGAAGTGCTGCTTTAGCTTAAGTGCGAGTGATTTATTTTATTAAACAAGTATGTAAGTAAAATATTATTTGAAAAAAATGTGAGATAAATGAGACACAGAATCAACCTACATAAAAAACGTATGCTCCAATAAATAAGCGTGCGTTTACTACATAAAAGATTATTGGAGATTAATAAAAACGTTCATACTGTATAAAAACTTTATTGAAAATGGCGAAATTCAGTAAACGATAGTATTTTTTAAACTAACCTAATCTGATTATCAATCTAGTTTTAATCAGAAATATTTACACTACTATTCCCGTATTTAATATAATAGTGTAATAAGAATGTTAGTCGTGCTAGATGTTGTGTGTACGAATAGATTAGAACGCATACGCACCGCACGCACACACTCTTATATTGAATACGGTCCCAAATACTTACATTGTGTGGTTGATCTGGTAAATAACCACACTAATACTAAAAAATACGACAATAGACGTTTACGATGGGCCAATGAATGATATGAGATGATTCATGAAAAAACCATGTTTTTATTTTCACAATATAAAATACTACACAGATTGGACTAGTATAACTAATTACATATATGGAAAATATGCTATAGCAAAAAAAATATATATATATATACCGTTTGGTATTCCTGTGACGTTCATTTTATATGGATTAAATTTTAAAGGACATTTTACTATATTTTATTACATTTTGATTACATATTCATACAATTCTAATAAGTTCATCGATAAGGGATTTCTTGGGAAGTTAAGAGATAAATAATATTTAGACATAATAGTCCTGGAGTAGAATGAATAATGTAAAGGACGTGGTTCAACTGTGACATATTATACGGACCTGGTGGACCTTTACAGACATCGTTTTCCACTATAACTATCGCCATAACTAGTATATATAACAAAAATATAAAATAGATACAAGTAGTGAAAAAAAACCCAGATTCTGTTAAATATTCAAATATTGAGAACACAAGGAAATTAAATAAAAGTGTGGGGAGAGGAAGGAAGTCTTGTGTGGACTTACTTTGTGGGCGTGGACTAGAATAACATATTTTGTAGGGAGAATAGATTTCCCCAAAGAACTACCAGAGAAACAGGTACACGCAAAATCCCCTACGCTGATTTACTGTTCACATAACTTCTATCAAGAAACTGGATTCTCTATCCCATTACAAACTACAAACAGTGTTTTCAATCATTACGTTACCTTGAATTGTTTATAATGGTTAAAAGACTGCATTTCTGCACGACTGCTTTGAGATAAGTTTTTTTTTTATTAATAAGGTGGGTAATTGTTGACTATTAAGTGGCTGATTTTGAAAAATTAACTAATTATGAGTGAAATATTAGCAGCAATATTATTTATCTTTTTCTTAAAATAATAAGCCGCTCTTATTGTATATTAGTCCAAATTAAAAAGAACATTTCTTTCTTAAAATATTTTTTTGCGATAACTATAACCTAACCCTAACTCCCTAAAATACCTGATTCAAAGTCCAAGCTGTATTATTTTTTTTATAATAATATAAATGTAGGTATATATGTAACGATATAAAAATATTTAATGAAAATTATGATTGAAAGTAGTATTTATTGCTTATATATTACAATGTCTTTATTAAATTTTAATTTCACATTGATCATATTATACAAAACATCTTATGAAATAGACTTGGTGAAGGTGTACAGAATATAAAAATCTTCTTACCTATAACTAACAAGAGAATAACATTTTTATGTGACATTAGAGAATATTTATTTTTAAATAATAAACAGTATGGAAAAAAACCATAGTGTTTATTGGATTGCACTGTGTAATATTTAAAAAATACTTTACAATAAAGTTAACATAAATATGTATCAGAGTATTTGGGAAGTGAGATATGTTTTACAATTCCAAGTTTGTCAAATTTTATTTAATTATATAATATAATGTAATTGTTCTGTTCTAAATAAACGTAACAGATATCCATGATTTCCGCTTATTTCTTTGTATTTCTGTTTTGGTAATTTCCCATCATTCAACCATGACTCGTGTCCGAGATAGCATTTATTATTATGTTTTATCTAATCGGCTTTTCATAACAAATGACGAAATTACAAAAAATACTATTGAAAATCAATTTTTCTTTATTCGGAATTGTTTTTCAATAATAAAATCGAGTCAAAGGAAAAGATTAACAAATAATGTAATGGATATGGTTTTCTACTGATATTATCTTCTTATTTTATAACAAGATCAGAAAGTTGTGTGGGAATAAATAGAGATTAGTTAGTTAGTAGAGCAGGTATGATGGGCTTCTAATTTGAACAACTTTGTGAATGCTTTTCAAAGTTGAGCATTGCTCGTCAAATTTATGAAAATCGTTTTAAACTTCGCACTAACGACAATTTCACGACTATTAAAATTACAATTCACACTATTTTACGACCGTTCATATGCGAAATTTCCAATTACAGCCACAAAATTGCGCTTTTCTATACCGTTGAAATAAACTAGTTATTATCGTGATATTTTTAATGAATGTTTTGTGAATAAGAATACTAGACACGGATAAATTAATTAGCAAGTCTGACGAGGGTTGTTGGGCGGAAATAAAGCGGTACAATGAATCACAGACATTAGAGATCAACAGGTCAAGTATCATATGTCAGGACTGTACACAGGGTAGAAATGATGAATATGCTTTATTTTATATGTAGGAATAAAACAACACGTATTTTGTGTGAGTTCAATAGCTATTAAGATATTATCAGTCGGTTTCTAAAAATAATATAGCGATGAATATTTCAATAGGTAATTCGAAGAATTAATAGGGAGTGTAAATGAATTGTTTCGGATAAATACATAAAAGGGAGAATTCATGAATGGAATGATTTTTATACTATGTATATTTAATACATATATTTTGAATGGATCTCAAATATATGTATTTGATATAATAAAGTAATAATACCAATCACTCGGTAAGAACGAAAATATTATATTAAATTACCGCTGGTATATTTATTTTTCCACATTGTCATTGAAATATTATTCATGTATTTTTTATATAAAAAAATCAAGAGTTCTGTATATTTGTTAGTAAATAATTAATCAAAAACCAACGTAATACCTCAGATAAAGGCGCGTGGCTAAAAATGCTGTGGTTATAGGTTCAAATCCCGCTCAAGTATTTTTTTTAAAACGGTAATTAAGACTTCAGAGAGTTCAGGAATAATATGAATAAAATCCCGATCGATCGCCTAGATCCACCTTTACTCTGATTTCCTGCATTGTAAGGCGATTAACAAGTAATAGTTAAGATTACCAACAGACAATGAATTAACACGTTGTTGTGTCTAAAAAAAAGAAATGTGTATAATATTTGAGAATTATTTTAATTTTATTTTTCGTCGTGATGAATCTAGGTAGGTTTTATCTTGAATACAATTAATATCTTGGGTATTTATACATTTAGTTTGTTTAAGATACAAATCTGTAAATAGAGTTGTGGAAAAATCCTCATTCTTAAACAGATAAGCGGGTTTGTGGAAAAGGCTGACGTGTTTACTCGTTAAAAGGGGATATTTCTAAACCCTTTTTTTCAGTTTTTTACTCTGCGAATGTCACCTCCAAAGCCAGCTTACCTGACTGACCATTTCAGATATATCACGCCTCTTTGGGGATGTAAAAAAACCCAGAGAAGTGCGCGTCACTTCCTTCACGTATTCTTCGTATATTTCTCAATTTGTGGACGTGTCTGACTGAAATGTCACGGCGCACGACCTGGTTTGCTAAGGATTATCCAATACACCCTTTATTTGTCGAAGGTACTCTTTTCTTGAAAAATAATATAGTAGTTTACACCGGTTAGAACCTATAGTACCGTAGGAATATTTAATAATATATGATACTGTAACATCACGGGCTCGGGACTTCCAAAGATGTTCAATTTTATATTGTGACTACGCTGACACAATAGGGACATAACATGAAGTGCTTCATCATGAAAGACAATACATACACACTTTTTCATATTATTATATTTCTGGGATCAATATAATGCCTATTTCACTTATTATTAGGTACAGTATGAAACCATATACTGCCCATTATACGTTCTCATAAGATTTGAAAAAAATTGCAGGTTATAAGAATTTTTTATCAATAGTTTATATGATTTTATTATTTAAAAGGCAATTATTTATAAAAATATAATATTATTATCAAAGTGTTTAAATTATATGTAAGCCATTGAAAAATTAAATTTTAAAATATTATATATTGTCTACGGAATTTGAATTTTATAAATAAATAAATAATGGTTTACTAAAATAATAAACATAAGTTTTCAGTTTCTCAGGATGACTACAAGTTAGTATTCGTAAGTACTATCTTAATAAAATATTGTGAAAATTACATCAAACAAATTTCATTAAATTATGGAATTCCACCAAAAATTCAACACTATCGACAATTTATAAATATAAGTTTATCACGTAGTTTATAAATGTATAAAATCTTAATTAATGAAGAATTTATGCAATTTTTCACCGGGGCATGTTGAGACATTTTAAATATAATTAATTTTTCCCTTGAACGCATTTTAATTATACGTACATTTAAAACACAAACACTTTTAACTCGGCCCCAGGTTGCTGTCAAGTTTAAAAAATAGACATTCAGAATATTGTGATTAAGTGAAAAATTATTTTAAAAAATTCTATTATTGATGGTTTAAAATATGGATTCATTAATTGGACAAGTGCTGTTATTTGTTTTTGAGCCAAACTTTAAGTGGGCGCTGAGTTTTTAACGACTGGGCGTTTTTTCACGACCGAGTTAATTAAAAAGGGGAGCTTCCCAAGTAACGAAAATGGCGGGTTTGGAAACTTCAACGGATGAAAATATATTGATAGGAATAATGAAATATAATAATTGCGATGAAAAATATTTAGTTGACGTGTTGACGCGTATCGCTTAACGAGAAAAGAACAGAAGGGGAAAATGAGGGAAAATCCTACACCAAAGAGGATATTTACCAGCTTTATGAGAAGAGAAAAATATTACGAAGCCTTCGCTAATCTTCACTTTTTCCTATAATACTTATTATATATTTTCGAACGTGTTGGAAAATTCCCGTAATGAGTTTATGAAGAATCGCTAAAAAACATTTCATATCTTACATTTGTTCTAATATTAAATATAATAAATCATGTGTGAATATATGGATAGTATTATATTTGGGAGGAAACTATTGGCAAGTAATTTGTGAGAATAGCCGATATTATTATATAAAAAAAGAACTCAATAATACACAGCCGAGAGAAAATATTGTTTAATATAATAAGAAAGAGGAAGGTAACAGGATACCTTATCGATTGGCAAAATACATAATTATTCGGTTCAACAATTTCTCACGAATATATGTATGTATAACTATACCAGTATTTTTTATGGTAGTTAATTTGACTAGCTGTTTTGATATTTACTTACAAGTAAACTTATAAGCATATTCGAATCCAGATTCACTGAACTTGTGTCAAAGGTAGCACAGTATAATTTCAAAGGACAGTGACAAATAATAATAAAATCAGACAGGAGAGCATAACTCAAGGGTTATTAGTTTTGTTTGTTGATGAATCATCAGATAAATGATGTAAGCGTGTAAAACACGACCCCAGATAAGAAACAGATGAATGGAATAGCTCATCTTCACCCCAGTACCAAAACACCGAGGGTTGAAAGGGTTATTTTGAATACCAAACATCGTTTAAAATATACCCATACATATATAGGTACATATTAAACTCGATGTAAAAAATATCGAAACTGAAAGCAAGGGATCGTAAATGGAAAATTCAATTAAAAATTAATTTGTCGACTGAAGCTATAGGCGGCTGTTCCGAAATTAAAACACCGTTGGCGAGTGAAATGTCAAGAATTTTTTAGTCAAATTACATTTTATACAATTCAACAAGGCTGTTTTAATCGGATCCAATAAAAAGGGAGAGAATGACGGAATTCATAACATAGACAACGAGTTAAAATAAATACAAACAAGTATATTGATTCTCAAATAAAAGTTTAAAAATAAAGACAGTTACCGACTCATTCGGAAGAAATATTCAATTGATTTCTTAAGTTAAGCAATTAATTATATTCCCCAGAAATTTGAATGAATAAATGTCAATCATATTTCATTTCAGATTGAACTCCTAACAATATTCTCAATAAAAACTAATTAATAAGTAAAATATAATGTTTTGACATTTTAAATTGCACGTGTTTTAGTATCAGTTGAACAATTTAAACAAAGTGGAAAATAAAAGCAATCATGGTCGTAGTCAACAATTAAAATAAAATAAGATTGTTTGTATTATTATGAAATAATACCAACATCAGTTGGTATTATTTCAAGATAAAAATAATGATGCACTATGAAGGTTATAGTGAAGGTTTTCTGTCTTTATCGAGAACTTAAATATATAAAAATTAACTATACTAAATTGTGCAATAGGTATTGAAAATTTATAACAATACCGATACTTGAACTATGTTTTTTACTCGAGTAATTTTAGGTTAGATTATCGATTATTTTATTTAACTCTTTTTCGAAATTCGGGTTAAGTTGTGAGAGTTTATCATGTGTTTAATTATTACAGTTACTCGGGATCACCGATAGATCAATCAGTATTTTATTAATATTTATCACGATATCCCAGTCACAGTAGTCGATTGATTTTTTTTTCTATTTCAAATCTTGACTACGACGTTTGTATACCTTTAGTTATTATTTTGGTATAATCAAATTGAAAATATACTTTAATTAACAAAGAAGGAAAATAAAATTATATGATAAATAATAATTTGAATTGATTCCATTTCCCACTTCATTCAATACACAGACAAAAAACGACTACAGTCAAAGTATTTTCAGAAATTTGGCCTCACAACCGATGTTTTTGTTTTACGTCTAACGATCTCTCAGCATGATAAATATTGAATGTTTTTTTATTATTTACAGGAATTGTTGTGTATATCAATCCTACAGTAGGACAAATAACAGAGTATTGTCTAATTGGCCATCTGGATGGTTTCCAAAAGCATTTTGGATAAAACACAACTTGAAAGTTGGTTTCTCGTAATAGCCGCATTTTCATTTATTCTTGTACGCAAATTAACAGAGTTCCGCTACGACAATGGCGTCTAAAAGTCACTATCTTGCTCCATTTGCACTCTATTAATCATTTTATGTCTGAAATTGCCTAGAAACAAAACGAGAATTCCATGATTAATTAATCGAGGAAAACAAACCGGCACCGGATCGCGAATAATCGTTATTAATCGACTATTGATATCGACCCGTTCTCTAAGTGAGATTTAGTAACTAATTATTCAATATTCTACGTTTGCCGGAATAGGATACTATTATTTTGGAGGTTTTCATGCGGTGGTATAGAAATACGATTATTAATTATAATCAAATAAGAAATTTCATAAAAATCAAAAAAATAATCTAGTAAAAACCTTATTTACTAAGCTAACACTATATTTTTTTATTAGATCGGAAATCTCCATGAAACGTTACATCTAGATATGATTGAAAAAACTAAATATGTTTTAAAATATTACTATTAATTTTAGAAAAATCTAGTTTTGTTTTTATGTGCTCATGTACATAAGATGTGTGATATGAATAAAGATAAGTAAATATTACCTACTCAAGTCAACGAAACGAAAGAAACAGATAGTCCGATTTTGGTGTGTACCGTTTATAGTAGGCTTTTGGTATTTCAATGTGTACTTAACTATAATATACGTTGGAAAAACGCATTATTATGTCATTATAAAATCACATATTATGTCTACTACGATCACGTATGTAATTTGTGAAAATGATAAACGGCCATGAAGAAATGAGGAGTGGAATATTAGCTAAATGGACAACAAGAGGAAAATTATGCCATAAATCAAATGTTATCTTTTGCGTACCCTCTTTAAGCTAATGTCGTTGAAGTAATAAAATCGGAGCGCGAAAATGTGAAAAGTGTACGGGTGATTTGTTAAAATGAGTCGGACTTTTCCTTTCGCCTGGTGATGTAAGAGAGATCGAAGAGTCACACGGAACTGGGTCACTTGCATAACAGAAGAATCACTCTTCGTTTCCACTTTCCATCACTTACACTACTAAATAATACCACTGGGTTCTCAGCTTCTCATCACCACTTTCCACGAGAGGCCACTAAAAACTGAATACACCCATCTGTTATTTTCACATCACTACCGACACTATTCAAGCCGGAGCGAAGGTTCTTCAAAATCAGTTAGGGAGATTATAAAACCAGTTAGAGCCAGTTTCTTCAAGTCGTGTTAAATCGCATGCTACGTGGCAGGAGATTGTACGAATCTAGTGTCATATACAAATATTCCGTTTCTTCAGCCCCTGTCAAAGCTATAGCCGAGCGGTTCCAATGTGTGTATCCAAAGCATTCAAGAGAACATAAATACAGATTACTCGGAAATAGAGGGGATAGCATGAGATTTAAATATAATACCCCGATATCCCCGAGCTGGATTTTGACAGCTCGAGCTAAATATGTAAGAAACGCATTTGGCGCGTAAATCGCCGAGTTACACGTTCTCAAGATTTAACACCAGTTGAAGAAACCTGGCCTTAATAGTGAATAACAAGGCAGTGGCCAGGAACGTAAAAAGGGTAGACGAATAAGTGTTATTTGAGTAGGTGGAAGTTTTACGTGCTGTTTATTTCGGACTATAAAGAATTCAGTACTGGTCTAACTAAAGCATTACCGCATAACTAAATAAACCTTACAACACAAAAAATATATTTAAAATGATCTTCGATCAAATTAACCGATCGAATCATTTTTCCCGCTCAAGTAAAAAATACTTGAGCGGGATTTGAACCAATGACCAAAGTATTTGTAACCACGCGTTTTATCCATTGAGCTATTACGCTGGTCATTATAGAGAATATTAAACACAATTGATTTACATTTTATAATCTAAAGAGAATAAATATCTCGATGTGAAAGAGAGTAAAAGTAGAAGTTCAAATATAACCAGTCTTATCAGACTAAAGGAAGATACACTTCAAAATAAAAGGATACGAAAGGGTAAAAAATGCCTTTTTGTAGCTAGTAACTTTAAATGAATGTGAGAAAGCCAGATATTCACCCTCTAAATTTATTTTGTTATTTAAGGATACATTTTTTCATAAAAAGCGATCCGGATTCCAAAGGAAAATTGTGCCTTAGTGAGTGTATTTTTAGAAACGACATTTACTATAAATCATTTAGGCAATAAATAGTAGAGAGTACTGAATATTAATAAATTTGTCAAGGGTTTGGAATGAGTGCCAAACCAATCATGTTTTCTATGAATAAAATTGAACGTATGGGTTATTTTTTTCAAATTATTTTTATTGGTGAGCAAAAAAATGAATGTCAAATGAACTGCGGTCAATCAGGTGGATAACCAAATAAAAACACACGCACAATTTGATCGTACTAATTGAAAAACTTTCACAGATTAAAAAAATACCTATACACATTTTTTAATACACATAAAATATTCGATAAATATGGAATAGGACTTACAAGATGCTTGCTGTGTCGGGTAGAATAAAAACTCTGCATACCTGAAAAATAGTAAAATTTATTAGTATAAATTAACATAGTTCACAGTAAACCAGTGCTTTACTACAAATCGGCAGTTATACATATAGGTCATGTTATAAATATCAATGGACTAAATGGAAGTTGTGTATCGGACATGTTAAGTGTCACTTGCACTAGCTGCTTTGACCTAAAATACATGTAAAATTGAAACTTTTATCATATATTTCTAAATACGTTAGCAAAAAGAATATTGACATAATATGACGAAGGCTTCCTAGAAAAGAAGGCAAGGGTTTAGGTGCCTTATTAAGAGTGTTTCTCCTCAAGGAGTGGCGCCAGTTCTAAGTTTAGTGTCAATAAAAAGTGCCTCCATTGGCGCCGATAACAACTACATTTTGCTGTACAAAAAAGAGAGTTACTATAATAAATAGAAAAACTAGTGTTTTGATTAAAAAAAAATTATATTTGAAGGAAATTTACTCTATCCCTAATCCAGATTGAATTTTCATATTATTTCTTGAGGAATTCCCAATATGAATAAATCGTAGATGGGGTGAGATGGTCATAAAAAACCTTCCATGAAAGCCATAAATAATATTATATATTGATTTTATTAGTGTATAAGTAGTAAAATTATTATTTAAGCAATATTTCGAAGACCGAGCAAATACATAAATCGTCCATAAATTAAATGTTATACTTAATCAAGCGTGGTTGAATTGATAAAATCGAGAGCTTGGATCAAGGCTTGTTTTTAGCACAATCTCAATTTTAACTTTTATGTTGAGTAGAAGAAAATATAGAATTTCTGTTCACGAGAAGAAAACTAGTATGTTCGGTGAGAGAAAAACTTTTATTACCTCAAAGTTGTAAAATAGACCTTATTTACTTGCCGCCCGCCATCGGGAACTTGCTTTAATATCTATAAAAATGTTTACCGACAAATTTTACACCAGTACTATTTATTATATCGTGCCTATAAACCATATATAACTTATTGATTTTTTTTTGTGTAAGTCGTATTATTTTGGCTTAATGTGAAATTCGTTTTGTTGAAAGAGTCTCCGGAGTTGGTGCCTCTGAAATCAAATCATCGTGTCACAATCAGCTGAACAAACATTTTCAGAAAATATATGTTTATACACACATGAACCCTTTTGTTTCCCGAAGGAAACGCATAAAAAATTACAATAATCAACTGGATAGTGTTTTTTTATTGGACGTGTCTGAAGATATATTCAGGCGAATGATTTTCTTGTTGGTTGACTTTGATGTAAAGTTCATTTTCGTTATCGATAGATTTTTTTGTCAATGTATAAATACAATTATCAGAGTTCGCCTTCTGTTCGATTGTCAGTTGAATATTAATGTTGAACACATTATTGTATTATAGGGAAGCACTGGAATTAATTGTATAGAAATTTACCCCAATTATGGTAATCGACATTACATTTGCATCTTTACTTACCACATTCGCGAATATATGTCAAATAATAACATAACAAGCAAATTATTCATTATTCTAATCACACCAAAGCAGACAGTTTAATCTGGATAATTTTAAACATAGACCATAAAAGACAAATATGTATTATGTAATAAAAAATGGTACATAAGAGCTAAAATACAGATATGGCGAGAGTAGAATTATGACGGTTTAATAGTGAGAATACTGAAAGTACAAAGTTCATTTATATATAATAATATTATGTATTTTATATGGGAGCACATTGACGAAACGAAAAAATATTAGGTGGTTCTATAATAATCGAAAATGTATTAATGTATGTAAAATAATTTGCAAAAAGTCACGTTGTGTCGTCGCGTCGTTTCACAGCAATAATTTGTTTTTAATGACTTAAAGATAATCCATTATTGATGAGATGATTAGAGAAGGATTTTGTAATGCCTTTAACCTTTACTACTATCTAAATTTGACGATAGAGTAATTATTTTGTCGCAGGGTGTGGGGAATCGATATTATCTGTCGGAGGTATTCTAGCGAGAACAAGCGAATTTTGTTGTCTGTATATATTTAATTAATTAATAGCAGTGTTTGTGACGACTTGTGGTTTTGATGATATCACAAAAAGGTACGGAAGTCCACGCATACGTAATACGGATATTTTTATCATAATGACACATGTAAAAATACAATATGAAAAAAATATAAAAAACTAAATTATAATATTTTAAACCAGCTTAATATACTAGTCAAGACCTCTGCATATTGAGGATAATTTTACTAGGATATGATAAAAAGGAACATTTAGAGGATTTTCGTTTGATAATTACAGTTTTAGAAATTTCATTGATCAAAGATATCGGACCGAATATTTTACATCCTAAATTGAAAAATGAATTACAAAATACACTACGAGCAAATATTTTTTTATTAAATATATACTTCCTTATTCCTTCCTTTTATTAAATATTCCTTTGTAAGGGACCAGGCCACTGCGGCCTTTACGGGAGAATGTATCTACCAAGTAACAAAAGTGGACACCGTTTTTGCCAGCGCCGTGTATCGAACTCCAGAGTCTCACTCACGAATTCGTCACACTAACCACTGAGCCACAAGGCGGCACTTTAAATATATTTCTCGGTGATATCTAAAACATTATTTGTATTGTATTACAATACCAATATTGGTAGCTATATTCCCCTGTGAATTAATAAAAGCATGTAAATTATTCATACGTACAAATTAAATAAGTAATTTTTTAATTTTTTTTAAATTATTATTAAGAGAAGACAGTCGTCTGGAATACCATAAAACCTACATTTCTGATGGAGCTTTCTTTTAGACACAACAAGGTGTTAATTATTTGTAGATGATCTTAACCATTACTAGTTACACAGGTCACCGACTTAATTATCGCCTCAGTATTTATCTTACAATCCAGGAAATAAGAGTAAACCTCGATAAAGACGATCGATCGGGATTTTATTAATATTATTCCCGATCTCCCGGTCGTAATAACCGATCAAAACAATTTAAATAAATGATCGGAACTTGATCGGGATTTGAACCCATGACCACAGTATTTGTAGCCACGCGTCTTATTCACTGAGCTATCACGCTGGTAATATATTTTTAAGAGAACTTACGATAAAACCACACCATTTGAAATTAAACTCTTGTAATTGAAATTCAATAGACACTGCCATGAAAAATAATCTAAAAGTCAATATGCACGTAATCGTGTTTGTTCAACGTCAAATAAAAAATATATTAGGCTGGTAGAAATTTTCCCCGGCAGAGAATCAATGGATTTGCATAATTTATCAAGGGGGACAAAGACGTCCTATCGAATTATCTACAGGGTATTTTGGCGGTAAACAACAAATGGTCGAAAATAACTTTGAACTGATGTCAAAACTTTAATAATCTGCCTGCGGCTTATAATATTCCATACAAAGCATTCTACTCTTCTGACAATACAGCACACGACAATCAAATGAAGCCTACAATACGTGTTGATATAACAATTCATTATTTTATTATTAAGCCTAATGGCTTCTATGTATTACTATTATTTGACCAAGCAAACAAAGATTGGTATCATAGTGTTGGAAATTCTAAGACGAGTGGGTGTGATACTAAATACAAAAGGTATACAAAACATACAGATATACTGGAAAGTTGCATAAAGGCTAGAGATACGAATGCGGTCCCTATTTATGGAATATGAAATGAAGAGACCCGAGGGCTCAGAGGTGTTCCCTTCTTCTCTTTGTGGATTAATAAAACGTACGCACTCTACATACGAACGTTATTACTGCTCTGCCATTAGAACTTCGCACATTACCATTACAAATTGTATGGGAAAAGTGTTTAGAATTAATATAATATATTATATTATATAAATTATATACTGTACATTATTTTGATCTTATCGAAATATTTTATAGACACACTCTGATTACGAGTAATACGAGACTAATGTTTGAATATAGAGAACTATTTTTTAATACAGGTTGTCGGTTGATATCACATTATTTCTTCGAGATTTTCATAGTAGTTTTTTTGTCCAACTAAGTTACCTAGAAATCCTACTATTGACAAAATTGTTCCAGAATATTTTCGTTGTTTTCCCCACCTGACGATGTCTTCTATACTGACACTGCACATTGTTCGTATTTCAATGTTCCCGATTCTTGTCTCAGAAAGATTCAACAAGATTAATAATCACCACCATCATCATTTTATATTAAAGGTCGCGAGACCTGGACTATGATATGACGTACATATAATGTAAAATATGATTATTTAAATTATAATTAAAGCGGTAAATTTTTGTGTTCGGTGATGTCTTCTAAATTTATTTATTGCATTTTAGATGAATTTAAAATAAAGATGTGCCCACATAAAAGAGAAGAATCGATCTCATATAAAAAATTACCAATTGTGATCGTAGACAAAGAGTGTTATTTCAGGAGTGTCGCTTTTTACAGGGCTGGTTATATATATATATATATATATATATATATATATATATATATATATATATATATATATATATATATATATATATATATATATATATATACTTATCAAGTTAGGTGATTTCTTTTCCACCAATCCTGCCAACTACAGAGCTTGTGAAGAAGTAACCTTCTCCTACACTTTACTTTATTTCATATAATTTCTCTGTTTTTTACTTTCTTTTTTGTTTTGTGTTTCCAATTATATTATATATATATATATATATATATATATATATATATATATATATATATATATATATATATATATATATAAATATATATATATATATATATATATATATATATATATATATATATATGTGTGTGTGTGTTTTGGTTTTATTTGCATTACTTATAATTGGGTTAGTCAGGAAGTCATTTTAGTGTAATTTTTATTACTCAAATCTGCGCTTATATATGTATACATATTATTATCGTCAAAATATTATATGATAATTTAAGGAGTGAAAATGTCGCATGGGAATCTGTATATTGTAAGAAGAAACCTTGTTAATGGCCACATTTTTACAAGAGTGAAAATCTCAAAGGGGATGGCATCATGAAAGCTTATTGGAAGAGGGATTGTGGGCGTGATGAATATTCAGCGGTGACAATGCGTGTGTCATGTAGTCCCATAATGAAGTCACCTTGTATTGTATTGTATTGTGGTGATACTTGAATACAGACAGCATTACTACTATTTGAGTGTGTCTCGGTCGCCATATTCAATATGATGACAGCAGTCATTATGTCATATAAACGTGCGACTCGCATTTCACACGTGCTCATTTCATATGCATGCACCACACCACTTCATTATGGGTGAGAAATATTGTTATTTCATGTAAATACGCTATCACCATGTGAATAACATTTTTTTAAAACGAGGACATTAGCCACATTTCTCCCGAGAATAGCTGTGCTACAATTAAGCGCGACAAATTACAATGTCAATAATTTTGAAGGAGGTCAACCAGTAAAATGATTTTTGGGGCATAGTAAGCTGTAATACAAATTTCATTTTTAGAGTCATAGACATAAGAACCCACTACAGTTTGTTTATATATTTGTAGATTACGAAAAAAACCGAAATAACGGTGTTGATTGGTAGTATAGATTATTATAATTTGGCGGGGTGAAACAAGGGCGGCATAAATCTTGGGATACGTAAACCGTAAAGACGGTAATAGAGTTGCTTTGCTGTACTTTTGATCGGTTTTTTGTAAATTAGTGCCTCGCCAGAGGCTCAGACGAGGCATTAACTAACATAAAACTGATCATAAGTGTAGCTAAGTAACACTACTATCGTATTTACGGTGTACGTTTACAGTGACGTGAATAACTGGAAATCCATTACTTTACATTAAAATACGAAAAACGTGATCGCAATATGACTACAGTAAGTCGCATGTCCACTGTATACTAAATTTATATTGAATAATATATTTTAGGACGACACGTGGAGCGCGTCTCACGTGGCAACGCTACTGTGGATATAATTGCTATTCGACATGGTGCGATACCACCGATATATTAGTAGGCCATACCACTGAATGTATACATATAAATATTGCGGACCAAGTCTGAGTGAAACAACTAAAGTTGCATCTGTCAAACTCATCTGCTTGGTCTGCCATCTTGATATTTAAACATCCAGTTATATGGCCTGCTAATATATCGGTGGTATCGCATGGTGTCATTGTGTGCGAGATGCTTTACAAACACATGGAGAATTTTTGCGACAGGCCTTGAGTATGGTTAAGTACGTCACCGTAAACGTACACCGTAAATACGATAGTAGAGTTACTTAATAAACTAGCTCGAGGCTCAGACGAGGCATTAACTAACACTATTACCGTTTTTACGGTGAACGTTTACGGCTACGCACGCCTAGAAATCCCGAGATTTATAGATAAGTGGCGTGACAAATTAGTGCTGTAGGGCGGCATTTACAGTTCATAGCAGAGACTTTTGTGCATTTTGTTAAAAAAAATCATATTTGACAACGGCTCTTTCGTGCTATTGTTGCCAAACAAAGGATTTTAAAACATCAGTACATAAAAGTATAAATAATGTAAATCAAGTAGCATATAATATTAAAGGTTCCTTCGTATACATATATAGATTTCAGAGCTTAAGAGAGGATAAAGAATTCGTGTCATATAAGTTCTCATGAATTCTTTTGGGTAACCTTATCAAGCACAATAAATCTGATCGTGGTGATCCGATCACAGAATTTCAAGGGATCAAATAGGTAGTATTGGAATGTGAATGTACATGTGGTGGAATACACTTAGGTTTTGCATTGCCCTCAGGTGCCTCTGAGACCCATCGTCGTATTGTATTGCCAACAAAGAACTGCTTCTCATCCTCCTTTTCCACCTACGAGCTACGATTTATTGTACACGGTTTCGTAGAAGGGAAGGTTTTTCGCTTCACTCGGTAACATTGAAAAATGAAACCCCTGCAATTTCTTCTACCGCGCGAAAAATTGATCTCGGAAAGAGCTTTTGTCGCGGAATCCACTAAATTCGGTTATAATATCATTAGACAACATTTTGTGACGAATTGGAATCATCTGTGAAGTTGAGAAGGTCGATTAGTAACAATGAGTTCTCTATTCACAAGGAGAAGAAAGTTGAAGAAGATTTGAAGATTTGAATCGAATCAAAAGAAGGTTCTGTTAATTCGCGAAAGCCACTGGAGAAGTTGACGCGCATGATATAAAAGCGCTTCCTTAATTTCTTTTTGAATAGAAACACCCGCAGACACTTTTGGGCGAGATGGAAAAGTTCCCTTCCGGCGGGTACTGAGAAAACTCATTATGGAAGGGAAAAAACCAACAATACAATGCCTAAAAGTCTTCATACAAAGAGTATTAGACGAGAGAAAATCTCGGTTGGGTCTCAACAATGGGCCGGATATTGAGTTATCTAAATCCCATACACTGGTAAATCGTTAAACATGAATAATACATTCAATATGATCATTTATATTAATACGTTGTACTGTTCATAATTTTCAATACAGACTCACCAATATTATATTATATAAAAATTATTATTTAATACTTTAGCATTTCTAACTAGAGCCGCCTTGTGGCCCAGTGGTTAGTGTAACGGATTCGTGAGTGAAGACTCCCGGGTTCGATTCACGGCACCGGAGTCACTTGGTAGATCTAGCTTAGCAAACTAGATCTTAGGTACTCATTGCTGTGTGATGGCCTGGGAAACCATCTCTACTATATTCTCCCGTAAAGGCCAAGGTGGCCTGGCCAACCCCTTATAAAGGGACTCCCGTCAATAGGGAAGGCGTCACGATATTTATTTATTTCTAACTAAAAAAAGGTGGCAACGATAGTGAAATATATAATGTACTAAAATAACGTCACATATTTTAGAGGATTTATATTATTGTTTATTGATTTTCTTTTTTACCATTTCGGTGTATTGAGATCGTTTAAAAGTCATTTTATTATTATTACAATTTCTTTATTAACATAAGTTTTTACATTGATTGATAGAACAATACATCTTTGGAAATAGACTTAGGTGTACAGAGTGTTTACATCTTTTTATCTATAACTAACATGAGAATGTTTTATTTAAATTTGACATGAGTAATAGTATTTAATTATAGAAAGAATGGGAAAAAAATAAAAACCCATTTACAAATTTGAATAAAAGTCATTTGTAAATATATGTACATTTTGGAGACAAAACTTTTTAAATGAAACTCTCGATGCAATATTTATGTGGAATTATGGAAAAGTGAGCGAGATATGAATAACAATTTGTAGATATTGTGTACGATAGAAATTAAAAGCAGCCTGCTGGAAATTCCTATGGGAAAAACGCAAAACATTGTACGAACAATAAATTTAATGTTCCGATATTAATGTATATGTGGCCCATAAGTCCCTTGAAAAATATTCACTCAACATAACATGGGTTGTACAATAATACTAAATTGAATATAATGGTTTGAAATTTTTACATATATTCGATACCCTTTTGTATATTTTTGGAGCAATTTTAAATAATAAAACATCCTTTTTAAATAATTTTATTTAGGGTGGACTTGAAATAACTAAGAATATTGTAGGGGAATTAATATTAAAAAATAATTAATAAGATTTTTTCCAAATATTTATTTTTTCTTCTTTCTCGAGATATGAATTTAATTCGTTACGGGATCATCGTCATATATCAAAACAATCGTATCTCAAAGCAATTTTTCCCATACAATTCCATACAAACTGCCATTAATCCGTTCCAGTTCCTCAAAAAGTCCTAGCAAAAAATGGTTTTCTTAACGTACCACGTGTTTTTGAATTTAAAAAAATGGTTTGTAAAATCGGCAATGGATGATTGGGAGGTGGATAATTTGAGGTTAAAATAATAAACTAATAATAACGTACATAATAAATATTTATTGATTTTTACATATTCTGGCGCGAAAATCTAGTAGTGACCTTCAATGAAAATTAGCGATCATCTATAAAATTATCGCGCATAAAAAATCGTATCTCAAATTTTTGTCGTATGAATAGGTAGAAATTCTCTAATATTATTCGTCGTATCTCCAAATATTCGTATGCCAGGGCATTCGTATGTCGAGGTACCACTGTACTATTATTATACGAGCTTTTGCATGTTCTTGTTTACATGTGGTGAGTTGATTTATACGATATCATGAGTTTATTAAAGTTTGTTGATTTCCCATTAAACTTATAGGGTAAATAATATAACGTTTGAACTAATTTGAGAATACAAGTTCGAGCCGTATTTTACTTAAGTGTATTCAGAGTTTGCTGTAGATTCAATATTAAATGCGGTTTAAAGTGTTTGGCCGATTTCAGCACGTGTTTGTTAGAGGTTCTCCAGTTCCGAATAATGCATCGTCTAGTTGGCGAACAAGCACCGCATTTTACCACAACCTGGCTGAGAACTTAGACCGAGTCTAAATAAAATAACAGGGGAGGGAAATAGTTGGTCAGCGAAGGAGGTTGTCGGGTAAGTTGCTCTTCTCTAATGATTAACGCCAATGACAGAGCTGGTCACCATAGGAAGCCCTAAACTTGCTCCTCCCCATCATAATTCACCACCTCCTTACACAGTCTAGGAGTTATTTCACCCACGCTCTTGTCACCTGCAGCAATCCACTATGTTTCAATTCACTTCATTTTGAAGAATGAACGAGTTTAAACTGACGAAAGAGCGATAAAAAATATTTGATTCCATTCCCAAATAAACACTGCATACCCGAGTTAAACAAATTGCATAGATTGCATCGTTTTACTAAAAGACTGAGCAATGGTTTGAATTCACACAAAGCCTGCGAATCACGTTTGATGAAACAGAAACGATTTGGAGTTAGTATTTTACTACAATTTCAAAAACACTGTGCAGTATCATGTCCATTCTAGGTTTAACAAAAACAATAAAAAAATAATAGTAAAATAATACTATGTATATGTGGGTTAAATAAGTGGAATTAGAGCAGTGGGATGTCCTAATAATAAAATAGTTTAATATCTAATAAGGGAAGAAACGGGGTTAAAGGATAAAAATATAAGTACTACAACAAACCGGGATAACTACGAAATCGATCATCAGAATATTTACATAGAAATCAAGGCTTAAGTAATGGATTCCCAGGCATACGTTACCGTAAACGTACACCGTAAATACCATAGTAGAGTTACTTATCTACACTTATGATCGGTTTTTTTGTTAGTTAATGCCTCGTCTGAGCCTCGGGCACTAATTTAAAAAAAACTTCGAGGCACTAATAAAAAAAAACGATCAAAAGTACAGCAAAGCAACTCTATTACCGTCTTTACGGTGTACGTTTACGGCGACTTAGGAATCTCAAGCTTTATATAGATTACTTGATTGACTGAATAGACAAAATTATTTATTGCCTCATTTTTTATTATTATGATATTTTTGTATAAACTCTTTACATTTTAAATATAATTTTTTTTTGTTATTGAAGAATCCCTACTGTAAAATTGTTTACATGTTGTATATAAAATACTCTAGTAATTTTAATTTTGGATTTAGTTTCTGAAAATGACAAGTCAAAGCCTCAGGCAATAAAGAAAAGCTCTTACGAGCGTCTATATGTAAATTTAAAAAAAATCAGTGATTTTTTTAATTTAAACTTATATAGGACATTGACAGTTCGAGGTAGCTATATTGTACAAATGATCAACGGGAAATGAAGAATCTTAAATGATCGGAAAGAAGCAATGGCATTGTATATTTTATGGTTGTAGTTGGAGCACCAAAAGCTTTCACAAGCCGTATTCAATGTAGCGTAAAAGGACGAAGGCAGTGATTAAGCTTTGTCGGATACTAAAGAGTGGCCTATGCGATAAAACCTCACTTTCTTTTATTTATTACCACCAATCACAGCTACCTAAATTATTATACATATCTGCAAAATAGAAAAATATTAAAATCCCACGAAAGATTGCAGTGAAATAAAACCAATCTGAGGCAGGTAAGGAAACCTTGAAGAACTCGGTGAAATTTCATAACTAACTTCTTGAGTGTTGGCTTTTATTAAAATAAATTTACAAACTCTGAACTCGTTAATAAGTTTTTTAATTGCCTTTATTTTATTCTACATTTTCTGGTCACTCTATGGGGTATTTTTATATTTATAAGTATTAATTATGAATTGAAATGTGCATCTCGTATCCACCTGATTTGATAAAAAGATCTTCCTTCAGTCCAAGAAAAAAATAAAAGAAAATAATCGCGGTCCATTAATAAAGATAAAAGACCAGATATAAATGAAATATGAAAACGGGAGTAAAACTCTCAAAAAAGGTCTATTGAAAAAGTAGAAATTATCGCTTTCGACTAAAAGGGACGAGGCGATGATTTTTCATACGAGCGGCGAATCGTGAAAAACGTTTACCATATTTTCAGCATGAAAGTTACCGACCCTCAAATATACAGAACAATGAGAAAACATTAGAAAAATATTATTTAAATTCATATAATCTGTAATTTATTTTAAAAAAACATTGTAAACGAGGCGATATTATGTTTCATCAAAGCACCTCAGTCTATCGATTAACACCCCATGGACCTGATAAACGTAAACATCCGCATTTCATTAAATTCCGGGGGTGGTCGGGTGTTAAAACTAAGCAAACAACAAATAAAGGGAATATTGGGTATATTTAAATCAAAAAGATACTGTGGATGAGTATTATCTATTATTATCTTATGTAGAATATAGACTTGGTTATATTAAATAAAATGAAGACTAAAATATCAAGGAATTATTTAGAAATTTTAAAAACGACTTGTCACTGTAGATGTGTCGAATTGAACGAAAATAATCACTTTCAGGAGATGATGGGTTAGAGGGATGCATATATATATAATTAAAAAACGGAAGAATACAGAATTGCGGTGGGAATTTGTTTATAATTTCGTCTCTAACACAGTGATTAAATTATAAATAAATGAAAAAATATAAATTAAATTAGTGCAAAGCGGTGTAGTAAGAGAATACCCTATCCTTACAGACACACCAGGTGAAGGTGGGTAATAGTAAAAACATCATGGAAAGTAAATATTTTGTCACATGTTTTTTAGAACGGGGCAGACCATCATCACCGATATTAGAAGGCCGGACAAGTAATCGGAACGGATGAGTTTGACAGAGGCTACACCAATCAGACGCGGTTGATATCGCTTCTGGACCAATCTTCTCACTCAGATTCCACGGACATGTCCGCCATCTTGATATTTATACATCCAGTTGTGAGACATTCACATCGGTGGTGTTGGACAGAGTCATATTATTTTCGTTCAATTCGGCACATCTATGTTTATCATCGAAAATTGTTAGACGAAATGTTAAAATCAATAGAAACGTATTGCATTGAATAGTTTATAATATTTGAAAAAAAAATATATTCTCTATTTTTTACACTGTATCGCTTTAATAGACAACAACTGGGAGGGGCTTCCGTGTAAAATGGATCGGAAATAATATTCAGTTCGATGTAAAATGGAAAAGCACTCGAACAAAAGCCCGGCGAGAATGTACATATTTGCGTAGCATTGGAAACAGGAAAAAAAACACCTGAAATGTACGCGGTGCAAATTGAAAACGTGCCCGAACACTTAAAACATGCAAACGGAAGGAAAACGTGTCTCAATCGAAATGTTTATCAAATATATCCAAGACAGAGTATTACAATGAATTTGAGGAGAAACAAAGGGGCGTTTGTTGTTTAATTGAATTCGATAATTAAGAGGACGAAACAAAGAGAATGGCAGGGCCAGTGTTTAAGTCGCATTGAGCAAATTCACTTGAACAATTGTTGTATAATATATAAGATGGAGAAGTAGACTAGGGGGGTAGTTCAGGGTTCAGGTTGTTCTTACAGCCCTACCGCCAATTAATACCACTTAACACTGCACTGCTTAATGCTTCTACCGCACACTATGCTAATTCAATATAATACAAAAACCAATACAATTTACAAATAACACACATGATAGCTTACATGATTTATTTAGTTTATATCCTGCTGCTGACGTACGACAAGACTCTTCTCATATTGGTACACTCTTCAAAAATGTTGCAACCACTACAAATTAATATAGGCAATAAAATAAGGAGCAGTTAGAAGGGTTAAGGGTTTTCGATTGTTTTTACAAAAACAACATTTATTGTGATGTTCCGATATCAGGGATTTTTAATGTTTGCTGCATAATTTTATTTTAAATTAAAAATTTTAAAATACAATAATATTATGAAATTGTCCTGACCACAAGTAGTGTGATGGTTAACTTTTGTTCCATTAAGCTATCGAAAAATTGATTATTAAAAAATCGATTACATAAATAATAAAGTGGGCATAGATATAAACATAAGATATCACATGAGTGGCTAAATGCGTGTTTAGTTCAGAAACATCAAGTGGCCAAAAACATGGTAAACATTATACTGTAAACATCTCTCTTCATAATCGTAACAGTAAAATGGGTAAATGCATTGTTACTCCATGTCATATGGACTCAAATAGATCTAGGCTCAGTTTTTACCGCTGAGTACTTTTTTAACATGTTTGAAATATTATTATCGTTTTAATCGCCAAAGTATTGTCACAGACACTCTCGGTGGTCACTAGAAATGTGTTGCGTGAGGGAGACACACTTATGCCATTATCGAATAGGAAAGAAGAGTGCAACAATACACGAAATTACACGAATTATTTATGTGCAATGTGATGTGATATCTAATGTTTATATCTATGGTTACTTCATTGTAACCACTGTTAATACCACTGAGTACTTCTTTAAGATGTTTAAGATATTATTGCGTTTTAATCGCAAAATTATTGTCACAACCAGTCTCAGCGGCCACTAGAAATATGTTGAATGGGGGAGATACACTTAAACCTGTATCGAATAGGAGACATTTTACTTAATCATACTCAATATTAAAACCTAACATTGCATAATATAGGTACGCTTTATCAGTAAAACCCAGATTTCCTATTGCAGGATTATAAATGAATAATACAGTTGAAAGGACCTTTAAATGGAATATCATCAAAGTTTAGTCAAACATTGTCGAAAGTGACCGAAACAGATTTGGGTACGCCAACAACATTGTAGCATACATATTATACTCGCAGATAGGGAAGGTTTTAGAGGCTCTTTGTTGGAATATGGGGGTTTTGGTATATTTATATGGTGTTAAAATATGGGTTTTCTCGTTTGATAGTGCCTTATAGACAGTTGTACGTGTCATTAATAGTGTTAGGGACTGACCCTTGGCTGGAAGTCTCTTCAAATCCGGTTTCCGGGTCGCTAATAATTGAACCAGCGGAAAGAGGAGAACCTTTTGGCAAAGTTACTCAAATAGCTCCTTACATTCTTCATATAATCTTAAATGTCTCCAACCTAACCGCATTATTATATTTTAAAGATGTATTTATTATGATGGCTGGAAATTTTTGCAACCACAAACCACAACAAGGCACTCTGAAGATCATTTAAAATAATTAAATATAAATCTGCCTACTTTTTGATTCGATAAATTTGCGAAATATTAGATAATTAAGATCTGATTTACCCCCAACAGTTTTCAACCTGACTTCCAAGACAAGCATGCCAACCAATAATTGAGACAGACACTTGAAGTGTCAACGAAAACCTTATTCATGTAAGACACCCCCTTTCAATAGTAATGTCTAATTCTGAATTTAGTTAAATTTATATTTAGACTAATCACACCTAATTTGAAATAGAAATTATTATTTTAAATAAAATTTATGTTTAAATAATACATATCATGTTATCAAAAGATACAAACACATCATAGATATAATATTTGAACGGTGGGGTTAGTACAATATAATAAAAGCAGATACTGTATGTACAATAATTTGACAGAGGATATAGAAGAGACGAATATTTATTATATTGTTCACAAAAGATGTACTACACATGTATTGTTATAATATTTCATCAAACAATACATATATTATGCGAGCAATCTTCACAAAACCGAATATTAGAGATCGATCGGTGAAATATAAAGAAGCAAAAAATTTATGTGCGCGTGGTGATTATATTTAATAACATAATAAACTTAACGAAGAGAATTTGTAGTATTCATAATTGGGTATTCAAAGCATGAATTATAATTATACACGTACGATCCGGGAATATTTTGCTCACACCTTGTAAATATCGCGGTAACACAAAGGGAACAAAGAATACACAATTGTGTGATGTTAATCTAATTTCCTGTGCAAAACGATAATTAATGTGAGCCCTTAATGTGTGTTATAGCAGCAAAGTCAAAAGTCAACATATTG
Source organism: Agraylea sexmaculata (assembly GCA_022606485.1). Classification (NCBI taxonomy): domain Eukaryota; kingdom Metazoa; phylum Arthropoda; class Insecta; order Trichoptera; family Hydroptilidae; genus Agraylea; species Agraylea sexmaculata. The sequence goes on from JAGTTH010005311.1 coordinate 76,677, forward strand.
TAGACCCTTCACACAACCATTTTAATTGGAATATCCTAAAATATGAATGAAATATACATACTGAGTATGAAACAAGGATTGTTGAGAAACAAAACGTTAGTTTTTCTGGAATTCAGATGTCCACTATATTTTTTTAAGCTTGTAAATACAGTAAACTTTGATGTTTAGATTATTTTTATTATGAAGTGTGACATTGTATGTGAGAATGAAGGGGTAGGATATGGGAATGAACTGAAGTATCTTACAATTTAATTAGCGTCTCACGATACACTGTGCCACCGTACAATGGTTTATTTTATAATACAAGTGACAAAATTACGCCAATAATTATGACAATATTATTTTTTATGAATACTTACACGGAGCTAAATATATGTTTCATATTACTATAAAATGTATAGTTAGGATACTATTAAAGAGAATGCTCGATTTCAAGATGTATCATATTCATTGTGTGTTATTTTATAATTATAGTGCAATTTACAAGAAAATGTCTTGATGCTTCATTGTATTAAATCGTGTGAATTGGATGAATTTATACACACACGAACGCTCGCTTCTGGTTGGGTCGCATGTTTGGTTCTATTCTCTCATTGGTGGAATAAGCACCTAATTGGATACTTACAATGTGTTTAATATCTTTACATTTAAATTATTGTACATCAATCATACATATAAACATAAGATATCGCATGAGTAGCTAAATGCGTGGTTAGTTCAAGTGGATCAAGTGTCCAAAAACATCAGTTACCTGACAAACATTATACTGTAAACATCTCTCTTCATATCTTCAGTTATATTTCACAGTAAAATGGATAAATGCATTGTTACTACATGTTATATGGACTCAAACATACACTCAAATACATCTAGGCAAAACCCTCTGAGTACTTCTTTAAGATGTTTAAAATATTATTATCGTTTTGATCGCCAAATAATTGTCACAACCACTCTCAGTGATGACTAGAAATGTGTTAAGTAAGGGAGACACACTTATGCCGTTATCGAATGGGAGAGAAGACTGCAACAATATACGGGCTTCACGACTTACTTATATGCAATGCGATATCTAATGTTTATATCTATGACGTCAATGAACTTTTATCTATAGAAGCGGCATGCATTTATTTCATCCTACTTTTATGCATAACCGGTTCCACTTAAAGTAACAGATAGCGACGCAATAAAACGCGAATTTGCGAGGCGGTAGAAGCAGCGCCTTAAGCGGCTAACTGCTGGCGCCTTACATTTATTGTAGTCTTTACAAGTATTATTTGTATCTTCATTGAGTTAAATATTTCCAAACAAGTAATTAATAAACCTTTTAAATGAATAGTCGGGCAACGAGGCTATCAAATTCAGTGTCATATTTTTTATGTCAAAAGGAAAAAGAACGAAATTTCGTTGTTCGTTGAATTGTGCAATGCGAGCACGGATGGATTCAAAAAGCTTAAATAAAACAAAGTCAAAAAATGATGGAACAGTGTGATGATGGTGACACAATGGCTGTTACGAATCTACGCTACGATTGTACACTACATAGTACTGAAATTTCAGAGAGCTAGTGTCAACACGTCTCGTCAACATTTAACGCTATTAATCCCGTTTCAGTTTCGTCACTGCTGAAACTGGATTTCGTGGTAGCTGTTTACACTGTTGGATTACGACACACGCGGTCATTGGATACTGTGTGTTTTAATTAATAGCGATGAAAATACACATGGGGAGTATTAATTATTTACTGACAGCGGAAACATCACATACATATGTATGATAATTATATTATATATATGAAATTTTGGTTTAATAATCAAGCGATATTTTATTATTATAATCAACTGGCCGAAAATGATTACAATGTTTAAAAAACTGACAAGTTCAACTAACGAGCGCTACATTATCACCACTGCAATTTACCATAATGCTGTAGTAGTACTGCAGCATGATAAAATATTTAACATATATATTTTTAGAAAAAAGCAACCTATCTTTTGAGTGAAATTTTTGATCGGTGTTACTTTTAATCAAGAGACTAAAGACAGATTCTTATTATATCCGAATTAATCGATAGAAACCTATATGCACTGAAGTCGCCTCTCTTTTAAGCTTGGGTACTTTGCTGTACTTTAGATCGGTTTTTTGTTAATTAGTACCTCGACCGAGGCTCAGACGAGGCATTATCTAACAAAAAACCGATCATAAGTGTAGCTAAGTAACTCTACTATCGTATTTGCGGTGAAGTATGCCTGGGAATTCATTACTTTAGCCAACATTTTATCAAAATACGGATCAGCATCGTGGATCGAAACATCGAAAGTTGACCGTTTTTAATTGTTGAGGAATGTCCTCAAACAATTTAAAACTGAAATAGTGTTAAACACACATACTATGGATTTTCTTGTACGAGGTTTGAATTTGAACTTCTCCATTTACCACTACAAGTAATAACTGTTGCAAGATTTGTAGTTTTGTTTTAACAAGTTTGTATCGTACCTACTAGGAAAGATTTAGTCATCGTCAAATATATAAGTTTCACGGTTTACTACGAAATGCAAAACACCATGCTCGAGAATGGTGCATTTTTCCATTTCGAAAAAGCATAATCCTAACATTGAAGCCACATCGAGATTGTATATTTTGAAGCGTCAAAAAGGTAATCCCAATGTATGTAGAGGAGATAGTAGTTTTAATAGTGTAGTGGCCGGAGTGCAAATAGTGCTTTGACTTGTCATTTGAGGATAGTAAGTGTAAGTATAGGAAGAGCAGCTTTTAAGATAGTTTACCATCATCAAACAATGTCCCGTATGTGCGCTTCGAAAACTCATTACCGCCATGCGAAACCATACAGAGACTAATTAAACCTCATCTCTGCTACATGAGTGTACCCAAATATATTATAATTTAAGACAAGATATGGACGGATAAGAAATTAATGAGGATTACCTCCTCCTTCTTGACTCGAGCATCCTTCCGTTATCTCGTGAACAAGCTCGCTTACCTGAAACAAACAATATTAAAATTAATCATAAAACACACCACACTACGTCAAATATAATCTTCTGCAAAAACACCTCATGGAAAATTAATACTGTTAGGCTGAAATGTTATATGAGTCGTTTTTAGAACAATATTCACAAGGGGATAGCCGTAAAGCATGAAAATTTATGGAAGCATCGACAACATAACAAAATAACCGATAACGTTTTATGATTTATTGCTTTCTAGTTACGTGCGATAATTAAACGGTTTGTTTGAAAGTAAATAAAGTGGAATATTTTAATTTTTACGATTAAAAATATATTAAATTAATTATAAAGCACGTATTTATATGTAGGTCTCAAAGGCTATATTTAAATCAAGCATATTATTATAGATGATAAATTTGAATTTGATTTAGTCTCTGAATATGATCGTCGAAAATCGTCGAAAGACCCACGACAAATATATTATTGTTAGGTTGAGGATTTTTTATTTTTTGCTATTTTTATTTAATAAAAAGAATGGATAGTAATTATAACCAATACACATTTCATCCCGATGTAAAATAAAACATTTTTACTTTATTAAAAAAAATCACCCAGTCACGTATAAATTAAGGAATCCAAATCGACCCAATTAATTATAAGACAACAATTTCACAAATGTGTTCTCTAGTACATATTATTTTGTAGCTTAAATGTTAATTTCTATTAAAGTAAATAAAATGTGAAATTATTGTTTTATGTGGTATGTACATACATATATTCATATGCCTACTTTAAGATTCGATGTATTTTCATATTGAATTCAGTCGGTTTATAATATATATATTACAATTTCTTTATTAACATAAGTTTTTACATTGATTGATAGAACAATACATCTTTGGAAATAGACTTAGGTGTACAGAGTGTTTACATCTTTTTACCTATAACTAACATGAGAATGTTTTATTTAAATTTGACATGAGTAATAGTATTTAATTATAGAAAGAATGGGAAAAAAATAAAAACCCATTTACAAATTTGAAGATTAATAAATAATAACCACGATAAAAGCAATATTAACAAACAGTTACAAAATATAATGCTTAAAAACTAAATAACAATTTGTTTGGGTAAAACCAAATTTGAGTTGAGTGGATTATTGGAAATTTTATTATATTTTTAAAAATAATATCAGTTTTGGAAGTTCATTGGTAAAATGTACTTACGTTTCCTCGAGACATATTTGGTTTTATTTACATGTCTTATGATTGGGTTAGTCGGGAAGTTAGTCATTTTAGTGTAATGTTTTTTACTCAAATCTGCGATATTTGCTTTGATCATTTTTAACTTACTGTCCTCGTGGACTTCTTTAAGAAATGTGCCAGGTTCAAGATCTAAGGCCATCTTAAGACACTTGTTTTGGACAATTTGAATTTTATTAATATGACTTTTTGCCGCAGTAGACCAAGCTGGGCATCCATACAAGAGAATCGGTCTGATAATTGATTTATAAAGAAGTAGCTTATTCTTGGGTGACAGCTGACTACGCCTGTTAATAAGTGGATATAAGGTGTTAATAGCCAGGTTGCTCTTGTCCACAGCATATTTTACATGCTTGGACCAGTTCAACTTGGAGTCTATGATAACTCCCAAATACTTGACTTCTTTGAGCCAAGAAATTTGTTCGTTATTGATACTAAGAGGGGGGATGTGGGATCGCTTTCTTTTGTTAGTAAATATTATTGCTTCAGTTTTACTCTCGTTGAGTTTTAATTTCCAGCGAGAGTAATACTGTGTTAGTAGGTCTACAGATGCTTGGAGGCGTCTACGAATTGTGTCTAATCTGTAAGATGATGTGAATATAGCGGTGTCATCCGCGTAAAGAGCTAAGGAGCAATTACGAGGAATAGGGATGTCATGGATGAAGAGATTGAAAAGATAAGGAGCGATAATACTTCCTTGCGGAACTCCTGCAAGGATTGGATGCTGTACAGATTTAACATTGTTAATATCTACTGAGAATTTTCTGTTAGTAAGATAAGATTGAATAACTTTGGTGAGATATGGTGGAGTGTTAATGTTAATTAGTTTGTGAATGATACCATCAAACCAGACTACATCAAAAGCTTTGGCAAAGTCCAGGAAAATCATTCCCGTAATTTTTTTATTATTAAAATTTCCTCTAACATGCTGTGAGATTCTTGTTAGTTGTGAAGTGGTACAATGGCCCGGTCTAAATCTGAATTGTTCATTAGGAATGACGCAATCCAGAGTTTTTCGCAGGCGGGTTAATATGACTTTCTCTAGGATTTTACTCATGCAGGGGAGGAGACTGATAGGACGATAGCTACTGGGAAGGGATTTGTCTTTACCAGGTTTAAATATAGGGACTACTTTAGCTGCTTTCCAATTATCTGGAAAATATCCAAGAATAAGACACGAGTTAAATATTTTAACCAAACAATCAAGAGCCTTTGTGGTAAGTGTTTAATAAGAGTGTTGTTAATGTTGTCGTGTCCTGGTGATTTTTTATGTTTTGAGTTTTGAATAATATCAGAGATTTCAGAAAGAGTTACCTCGTCAATCTCACATTCAGAATAGTTGTGAAGATTCCTGATTGACTTAGTAACTGCTTGTTCTGTGAGACTATCTGCTTGTTCTGTGAGACTATCTGTAGTGTCATTATGTGTCAATGTGTGTGCTTTCACGAATGTTTCAGCGATGAGATCAACTTTCTCCTGAGCCTTGTAAATAATTTTATTACAGTCTTCGCTCCTGAGCGGAGGGATAAAGGATGTTTTTCTAGTCATCGACTTACACATCTGCCAAAGTGAGTTATTTTGCGTTTTGAGAGACTTTATCTTCTGTTCCCAGGATTCATTTTTATGAATTTTAATTTTATGTTTAATTTCTAAAATTAGCGCATTTATGACAGATTTGAGTTTACGATTTCTTTTCTTTCGCCACTGATTCATTAATCTATTTTTTACATGAATTAAGTCCACAATTTCAGATGGAAGTTTGTTCTTAAAAGTATTGTTAATGGTTTTAACAGGAATATATAAGGCGGCGGCGTTCTTAATAGAATCTGTGAGTGTAGTGATTGCATTGTCAACGTGAGATGTGTTGTTAGTGTCGAATTTAAGTGTAACGTTATTGTTAATATGAGTGGTTTATAATAAATAATGAGTTATTTGATACCGAGACGCCTTCACTATTAACAGAATCCCTTGTAAGAGGTACTGTGGCCTTTACGAGGGTATATAGTAGAGGTGGTTTCCCAGGCCACCCCACAGCAATGATTTAGTAGATCTACCAAGTGACACTATTGGACACCATTTTTGTAGGCACCGTGAATCGAACTCGAAAGTCTCAGTCACGAATTAGTCACATTAACCACAGGGCCACAAGTCTAAGTATTTAATAAAAATAATTTTATTAATATTGCTGGCATTCATAGTATGGTAGGTTGTAAATTCAGTATACATTTTGTATATGAAACATGCAAATAATTCGCGGCAGAGATATAAACGGATGTGGGCGTGATTGTGTTAATATATCAGGAAACCATCTCGTATTTTGACCACAGCACATCAGATTTAATTAAAAAGTTTACCAGCGGCACTTTCATTAAAATACACACATATATATATATATATATATATATATATATATATATATATATATATATATATATATATATATATATATATATATATGTATATATATATATATATATATATATATATATATATGTATATATATATATATATATATATATATATATATATATATATATATATATATATATATATATATAACCAGCCCTGTAAAAAACGACACACCTGAAATAAGACTCTTTGTCTACTATCACCATTTAATTTGGCAAAGCGGCCGGTGTTTGTTTTTGTACCAAATAACACACCCCACAATGTAATAAACACACATATCGGAAATAAAATAGGTTGGTTTTTATCTTGATTCGGGACAGTATACTCATAAAACACGATCCCTATTACTATTATGCCTTGTTTTAACGATCGAGAGCAAGCTCCTATCAAATTAACGATCCATATTTCATGTACCTACGTAACTTACGCTTTATTTTTTAAAATGAAAATGGTTATGTATTTTCTGATTAAAGATTTTAGATTAAACTATATTGGATAATTCTTGCGACTCGGGACAATATACACTGAAATAAGATTATATTTAAAAGTGAGACGCATTGGAAGGCTTTTAATCACATATTCAAGGAAGGCTATTACCTAAATTACATCAATTATCTGGGAACGAAGCGAACCTATTCTGGGTAAAATTCAAGAAAGCATGAGTTGAATACGTGAGCAAACTAATTAATAATATGCTGCTAACATTGTTTGTAGATTATTTCTTAAAAAAATAATCATTACAATACCTGACATATTTACAATCGATAAATTTTTGCTTAATAACTTATACGAATAGGTATTTTATTTAAAAGTAGAGTAATTATTTTTTATATAATTTTTATTTAATATTACAAAAAATTTCCTGCAAATGCAAATACTTGAGTTAAATGTTTTTTAATAAGGTCTGTGATAATTTATTAAATATTTTTAGATACGTTTCAGGACCCAAGTTGGACATACTAAAATATTTGATATACGTAAATTAAATAATCTTACAGGACATGGGTTTAATAGAGCAATTAGTCAAATTAACAGGTTTCAGTTAGATTTATCCGAGAATTTCAAATTTTCAGCGAAGATACTTTATATTATTATACATACATTAACATTATATTAAGTGTATTAAAGCGAAATGATTCTGAAAAAATGAATTAACCTCGATAGACCAATCATCTCAGGCAGGACTCGAACCTGTAATACCATACCAAAAGAGGCAGGTTCGAGAGATGATTGGTGTATTGAGGTTAATTAATTTTTTCATAATTATTTTGCTTTAATACACTTTAATATAATGTTAAAGTATGTAAAATATCTGCTTGGTTCAACTGATTTCACAAAAATATTATATGTACCTTTACTACTACTACTACTTTATATACCTTTATATTATTATGTACATATGTATACAGAGTGGACTTTAACTAACTGAGAATATTTTAGGGTATCGTAAGAATAATCTAAAAAAAATATATTTTTTTTAAATTAATTAATATAAAAAAATAATTAATATTAATTACGTATAACAGATACAATATACACGTAACAGACTATCACTACTGAGTACTTCAGATAATCAGTCGATTCCAAGATGGTGGCCCAAACTCGATCCCAAAAGCACTATTAATATTATTAATTATTATTTAATTTTTTATATATATATATATATATATATATATATATATATATATATATATATATATATATATATATATGTTCATAAGGGAAATAAATATAATATGACGATATTTTTATTTTCAGTTATTTATAGACATGGAGCAAATCAATACCTTTGTAATATTATATAATGTATACTGAATATAACAAGGGTTAGACATTCACATTATGCGAGGAGAGTGGCTGAAGTTTGAGGATATTAGAGATGGTAGAATGGTATTATTAGAGGTGATGGTGTTGAGAACAGAGACTTGTCATCCGAGAGGACATTTGCATCAAACTATAACACAACTGCACCATTCACAATACCTTGATTTACCATAATCTACATACATACTCATACTTCCCTAAAGTTGTACTGAGAACATATTCAATAAATATATATTCACCTTTTAAAAATATTGCATTAAATGCCTGTATATTGAAAACCTGTAATGCGTTTATTAAACCAAACCCAGTTGGAATAGTAAAATTTCTTTGATCCTAAGATCGATGTTTCACAATGTAATGTCTAAACATAGTTGAAAATGTTCTCCAAGCGTATTGGTAAAGTGAAATAGTGCAGCAATATAATTTTGTATTCAAAGTGCAAAATGACACGCGCTGTGACTTTAAATGGGCCGCATTGCCTCGGCCGTCTTTTTTCAGGATTGCTGAAAACTACTATAAAGAGAGGATTTTCAACTGAAACTGAAGATAGGTTTTAGTATCGGAAAAAAGCCACGTCCGAAGTGGGCGGAACTTGCCTCGAGCAACTACGACGAATTGTTTTGAACGATTTTCAGTAAGAAAACTGTTTCAGCATTTTTCTACACAGGAAATGTACAATATAGAGGATAAACTTTTCGCACTGCAATATACACCTGCTATTTCCTTGCATTCATGAAATTATTTTAAACATTTTTTAAAGACAAACGTGGCTTTTTAATACATACAAAGCAGGAAGTGAAAACGTGATAAATAATCAAATAGGATGTAACTCTTTGACAAAGAAGCAGAAAAAGAGTACGCAGTCCGCATATAATAAATAAATAAACAATGTAACCTTTTCCGAATTCGCAAGATAACAATGTGGTGGAAAATAGTAAAAACATATACATAGAAACAGAAACAAAGAAGTCTAGATCTCTCTTGGAGCAAAATAAAGGTTTTTGGTGGAAACCATAACAGTTTATCAATATAGCAATTGAATATAATGTCGTGCTGTATAAAATGTATAATATTGTACATATTTCCACCCACCGAGACTTCCGTGTAACAGAATAATGAAATGGAAATATACCCCAAAATGTCTATATTTCCATACGAGTCGAGCACACACACTTGGTCTATATCATATTAACCGTTTTGACCCGACCGAATATTTCAATTGGAAATTCAACCGTGCATCGTATTTCACCTTATTTAAACCGACTGGAGCGTGTCTTTTATAAATGCACATGATTATTATAAAAAATATTAGCTGTTAAATGTGCGGCTTGTGGAAGATCGAAAGCGGATCTATAATATCCGATAGAGAAATACTAAAGCTACTTTGTGATATATTTTCAAAGACGCAATCAAATCACGTCGCAGTCAAAGGGGAAAGCCTGGTTTATTTGCGACTGGGGATGCTTTTTTACATTCGAAACTGTCCTGCCTCAAAGCATAAAGAAAACCAACGTGAAATGAAATGTTTGGGGTCGAATAAAAAGTCAATTCAATCAAAATTATGCATGGAAAATGCAACATGTAAAAAAAAATTTTGAATGAAGTCCCACTGCCGCTTAATTGGGTAGGTTTTTAATTAAAATTATTATACTATTATTTGCGCATACGCTGCGAATGCAAAAAGGGTAATGTGAAAATGTTTTTTTCGATAGATAACTAACATTCAACTATAATAAATACCTATATGCCTATATTGATGATATATTTTACAGGATTAAAAATATATCTGTAAAACACACCAAAGAGACATCGTAGTGTCATTTACGCCACGTAACCGTAAATAGTCGCTTAGATAACAGCTGTATGCAATTATTTAATAATGCATATTGGTGAGACTGTTAAAGATTTCAATAAAATAAGATGAGTAGATCTAAGAAAGAGAACAATATTGGAAGACGTAATCAAATAAAGCGGAGAATGAAGATGAAAACAATGGCGGACGCTAAACAATAAGCACCAAAAATAGAGAATCACAATCAAGATTATATTATTATATAGACATTTTCTAATAATCTATAAGTATGACCATTTGTTGAATGGGTCCACTGTAATTATAAGGTTTATATTTCAGGCTATTTCTGCATTTGCATGCGGTTTGGTAAATACAAACCAATTATTATTAATCATGCATATATATATATATATATATATATATATATATATATATATAAATATATATATATATATATATATATATATATATAAATATATATATATATATATATATATATATATATATATATATATATATATGCTATTATCCCTTTGAATATGTATAAAGACAGAATACATAGGGAAAATCGCACAGTGTAATAAATATGTATAAAATGATATGAGTGAAGCGAATGTCACATGTACGGATTTGTGGAATGGTTTTAATTAAGTGCTTCAGCGTGTTTCTTAACCCCTCTGTATTATTTTAAACAAATATCAACATTACAACATTCAAAGAATAAATGGTAATTTAAAAATATCGAGCACTAAAAAACACGTTTCAATATAAATAGAAAAAAAACAATCAGCATGATAATCAAATATACAATAACTGGCGATTAAGTTAAAATAATGATTTTTCAAAACCAAAAAATATAAATACAAGCTTCATGCATAAATTTTACACGCATCATTTCGTTAAATCGTTATCTTATCGCTCTGAATACGTTTTGTTGACAGTGTGTAAATCAATATTAGTCTCTGAGTGCTTAATTGAGAAAAAAATAAAGTAAATATTTTAGCTAAAATTACTAGCCAATCGGATAACAGGCGCTGTTTAAATTTTGTGAGTCTGTCAAATATAATCTACTAAACAAAAGTAGTCCTAAATTAAAAAATAAATGAAGAACAGACACAATATGACTAAATCTGAGTTGATCTATGACTGCAAATTTTACAGCAATTTTTAAATCGTTTTTTTTTTAAGGTTTCTGCAACTTCTCGAATAATGTTTGCGACCCTGATTAAAATAGTTCGTAAAACAAACAATGAGATATGCACATACTTTATTTTATATCGGTATTTAACAATGATTTTTTTTAAACACAAAGATAATACTTGTTATAGATTTATATCAATTTATATTCAGTGACGGTCGGTTGAAAATGGCTGAAAGGGGTTAAAATATCCACTGGTGGAAATTGCCTTCAGCTGGGTTTAATGATAATGAACATACTGTGTGTGAATGTATGGACAATGTACCGTGGAGACAATTAATTAAATATGGAAATAACGAAGCCGAATCTAAAATCACACCATTGCATCGGTGAATAAAATGCTATATGCGCTAGTTTTTCAATCAATGTTAAAAATACTAACGAAGGTGTCTTTTCTAAATTTGTTAAACTCTGAATGGAAGTTATTTTTAGAGATCGAATTCAATTAGAATATGCTAGAGTATATTTGCAATAATACAAGGTTCTAAAGAGTGCTAAAACCCATATGAAATAATATTTGATTTGAGGTAGCGCAAAATTAAAAAGGAAGCAAAAACACTTGTACACACAATTTGCGATGTTATATAAAAATGCATAATAGGTACTGTTTATTTATATATTGAGAATTTTTACAGGCCTAGTTGTTATTGAGTGCAATGGTAATTTTGTGTAAATTAACCAAACTGTCTAAATGAGCATCCATAGCCGTCACTTTATAACAGTGTTCCTGGGGGAAAACTTAGCCCTAGGCCTCCAGAATACTCTCAAACTTAAATACTAGACCGTAGAGTAGAATGATGTGCCCTTCGATAGGATCGAATATCTCCATTCGAACACGTTTGGGAAAGCTACCTTTGTCCAATTTGAAGATTTACTATTATATATTATTATTTAAGGTGTAATTTGGATAAAATACTAAACTGACATGTATGAATCGTCTATTGTATATGTCAAAGTAGCACGATACGGTTTTTAACTGTGAATTATCAACGTTACGGTAAATATAAATTTTGGATAATAACCAGCATATATGTAGTAGCATTTTTAAATATTCAAATATATTGTAAATTAGATTTTTAAATTAACGTAAAAACATATTAGGCATATCTACATATTAGGCATATGTAATTTTTTATAATTTCGATTATTATCGAGCGTGCTAAAAATGATGATAAGATCAAGAAACTTTTTCAAAGTTGGGTCCATAAAAAGTTTTTGGAGAATAGATGAAAAATTGAAACAACACGAAAATATCCATGTTGAGCCAGGTTTAAAAGTAGGGGAGTATTTTTGAATCTTCTAGTGGAAACAAGGATTGGAGAAAAAAAGTTTAGTCAACTGAAATCACAATCTATTTAAAACAATATTATTATAATATAAATAAGTTGCAATACTTTTAAATCATTTGTTTCATTGTAAAATATTGTCTCTCAGGATTGTGGATACAAATTGAATTACCTTGGAAAGTGGATTAAATACAGAGGTTTCATGCTGCCTTCAGGATGTGGTTCAGGATAAATGTATACAGGAATTGTTAATTGTATAGAGGAATCCATTAACGATACTTGTATATTTAATACACTGAATTGGAGTGTATTAAATTGAAGTAATCCTGAAAAAAATAAATACCTCGTTATGACAAACACCTGGTACGAGAATTGATATCCGAGAGACGCAGATTTTTTCGGGATTATTTAAATTAGTTAAATGTTCTAATCGGGCTTCCGATTTAAATTATGATATAATAATAGTGAACTATTAATAAATAAAATTTATTTAATAATGGGATGGTTTTGATATAAAAACAAACAAAGTTAGTTTTCAATATAATATATGCATCCAGGTTTCCGGTCGAGCGGCGCCACTGAATAAATGTTTCCCATTACTGACGCTTCTCTACATCTGAATACTTATATTTGTGTATATGCGTGTGTACACAAAAAATGTATTTTTATTATTTTTATACAAAATGTCGGGCACTTTTAGCACGTAATGAAAACGCCGCGGGCAAAACGTTTGAATGCGCAGAAAGGCGACAAAGAATAATATCTGTTATTGAAAATTCAGATCAGAACAAAGTTAAAAAGATACGGTACTACGTGTGACATGATATCGTTGAAGGGAAGAGATTATTTATATAAAAAATATGTGTGTGTGGGATTGAACGTGCGATATTACATAATATCATATTGTAGGATTAATCTAATCCACGAAATATATAAGATATTCAAAAAGAATGAAGCCATTTTGTGATGCTTTGCTTCTAAGAATTCTAATAGAATAAAGATATCATATCTAGTTATGCCATTCTTTCAGCAATTCAATTTTAGTTTTAGCATAGTATACTGAAATCTTTCTAAATAAACCAATACCTATTATAATTAAAAACGGTTCTAAAATAGTTTCAATTAAATGTGTTTGTACAAGGCCGACTTAACTTACTAAGAATATTTTTGAAGGTGGTAAGGTATCTCAAGAATAAGTGGAAAATGTTAGATATAAATATATATATATATATATATATATATATATATATATATATAATATTGTTAATTATTTATTAATTGTTAATTTATCATATTTTTTTTAAATATTTAATTATTTAGTTCAAATCCACCTTGTATTATTAAATTCATTATAATAAGTTAAAAATAATATTTCGTGACAAATTCCTAATTCAGTTTTCAAGAATGTAATGTCACTTAACCTTGTTATGAAAAAAAGCATAACAAACAATATCTAAACAACGTGCTCAATGATCATGCGTGCGAATAAATTACGTTAATTTACTATTTTCATGAAAATTCATTCTACCAATATGATTATATCGCTGTTTTTTTATTATAAATATAATGATAATAAACGTTCGAAAGGCAACGATAAAATGCTTTTAAAACAGTAAAAGTGGTTTTGGCTTTTGGCCGAGAGTGGCCACATAAATATTATTCGCTGACCGTATCGAAATATTTAATTATATGGTCTCTTTAATTCTGTAAACACATTTTTAACAATGGGTCCCTTTTGTTTCAACGCGACGGCTAAATTAGAAAGGTGTGTATGAGAAAACGTAATGAAGATCGTATTTCAAAAGGAGTATTCGATTATTCCGGTGATGGTTATTCGATGCTTTGATATAATAAATTAATCATCTCAAGGATAATTTAACAAGAACTATACAACTCGTCTTTAATGAAAAATAATTTATTGACACTTTGAGAATCTTCGATTATTATTGAGGGAATATATTATTTTAGTATCGTATGGCAACTCCGAATATCAATCAAATAATTTTGCCGTTTTAATTTTTTGTAGTCTTATTGTTATGACATGACAGCCTTTAAAATATTTAAAGTTCAATTAAAGACATGTTATATAAAAAAAATAACAAAAAATATGATACCGTGGCTGCAATTCATCAATTATTTATTAATAAAATAATACTGAACGATGTATATATTTTGATCTTATGAATATAAAATTATTAAAAACAACCATCGGTCAATAATGACTCATCATTGCCATTTTGAATAAGAAATCCGTATAATATTAATAAGATATGAGTAAAAACACATTGTAAACCATATACAGAAATTCATTATATAAGTGTTGGCCGAGATCAAGCAATATATAATTATAAGACAGGTCAAATACACAAAGATAGAATGTTATCGTGTTTTGTATCCAGAATGAACAAAGCCTTTACTAATTTCGACATTAACAAAGACTCTTCAGTTTTCTCGTAAACGATTGTGAACAGCCTACAGCGTTTCTTAGTTACTTCATTTTGGAGTCACTTTATTTCATTAAACTTTCCCTATATATAAAACAACCTGAGTTGGGCAATGGAAATTAAATTGGTGAAGTAGGAATTGTATCCGATAAATAAATAAATATTTTTAGGTCACTAATTGGTTGTTGTTGTTGGAAATTGAAAAGCGTTAGACTCTATGCGATATTCTACAAGAAATCTTTCGATGCTGAAACAATGGTGTTGAAATTGAAATAAGTGTTGAACTTTGACAAAACACAAGTTTAACGACTTCGACTATACACTTTGTGTCTTGGCGATGGTCGTTCGTTAATCATCTTTATTTATATACATATACTGAACAAAGACGCTGAAGTTTGCGCAGTAAATCTGAAAGTTTTCAGAAAACGAAGCCTGGGGAAGGGCGTCAAGTACTGCGCGAATATATCGGTCAGGATTAAACGGGGGAAGACAAAAGCTCACTCGCAGTACTGGAACTAATGACTTACAACTTTTTATTCGGGACTTCGATTTCGGGAAGAATCCTTCGGCACGTACAGCTTCAAGTCCGTTTTCAAGTTTTTCCGTTTTCCAATTGGTCGACGCGTGTGCTAAGCATTTCAATATTGGGGCCATTTGAGATAATTTATGTTTTCACCTTATGATATATGATTAATTGACAAACAGGTCATACGAGTCTGATACTAAAACCAAGAAATAAAATGTGGAGTATGAAGTTACTAATAAACAAATTAAATATGCGATATTTACGTTTATTTTGCATATTCCCACATTTCTATGTGTATACATATACAAATAAAATAAATACAATTCACAAAACATCACAGCACCGTTTATTTTTATTAAATCAAAAAGCAATAGAAACCAAAACAAGATTCATAATTCAATTCGTGCCTTTTAATATTACTATTTATTTACATACTAAAGAAAATACTCGTAAGGCAAAGGGCTCTTCTATTATTGTGAAGCATTTCAAGAGCAATGAATGTACAATGCAAAAAAAAAATCTATGATAAATAGTTTTATAGATATACTGTGGTAATGTCTTCAAATCCCGATCAAGTCAAAAAATAATAATTTGATCGGCTATTACGACTAGGATATCGAAAATAATATGAATAAAATCTCGATCGATGATAGTCTTGAGCCAGGTATACTCTGATTTCCTGGCTTGTTAGTTTATTTAACTGAGGCGATTATTAAGAAGGGCAGAGCCGCTCTCTGGGTGACTTATGTAACTATTATAGTAATAGCTTAAGATCATCGACAAGCAATTAAATAACACGCTGTTGTGTCTAAAAAAAAACATATTTATAAAAATCTTCTTAAAAAGCCTCTCGGATCGTATATAAATATTTAAATTTAATCGATTGTAATCATCAACAAAGCATTATTGTTTAAAATGTCTATAAGATGCACTGCAAACGATTAATTGATTTTATTCGTTATTGACCTCTTTGCTCTTTTAAATGCATTTGTTAATTATAAACAAGGATAAAATTTGTGTAGTTGCGATTTTAATCAAATACATTATATTGAATTTATAGCCTGGAAAATTATTAACACGTTATCGAAAAACTATAATCAGATTGCTTTCTCGCATGCTGCAATAAAATGAACAAAATGTGTTCAAATCGCAAAATGTGCAAATGAAACCGACAAATCCTAGTACTAACACTATAAAATACTATGTGTGGTATTTTTAAAACATGCTTAGTTCAAGCTAAATAAAATAGGTACTTTATATATAAATTTCATTACAAAGACTCTTTTGCAAAAGTTGTGATTTTGATCAAAAATTTATTGGTGTTTCATTGGAGTGTGAAAAAAGGTTGACTGCAAAAAGTAATAGATCAAATCAAACAGTGTGAATCCAATCTGATATATCCTGAAGACAAGTTTACAAAGGGCAAGGTATTAAGTTCGATAGGTGGTGAATCGACACTAGAACAACCCAAATATGTCTGAAAGACAGATGGACCCTCACAAAAATAAGAAGGTCTCTCTTTTTCTTTTTATAAGTCGAAGGCAATGTAACAAAACAGTCTCTCCGAATCGACCTCATCAGCAATTGAAGAGGTTTTATTGACAGAGTCTCTATCTCCAGGGAATCTTGCCCTCGCTTTTCATGTCATCTTTAATCTAAACGAATCGAATATCTCGCTAAAAATATAAACGAAAAGCAACCGTTAAACGTTGTAAATTATTAAAAAAATATCACACGGTTTGAAGGAATTTGATACGAAAATATTAAATTCCATTGTTAGACTTCAAATGAAAAACAAATGCTTTTCAATCAGGCCTTTATAATACATCATTATACACAACTTAAGGCTTTTCATATTTTAAAGATCATAAACTTATTACGTCTATGATTTATTATTATTGAATCCTACACAAGATAAATTGGCATTATTAAATTAAATCATTATGCAGAATTAATTATTAAGGAAGATGCTTTAATACTCAACAGATTATAATACAAAAAAATATACTGAAATAAATTTTACACGGTTTCAGAATGCAGTATCTGAAATTTGGAGGGTGGAAGCAATCACAAGAGTTAAAGTCGACCGAATCTAATATGAAATTACTACATTATACGTTTCTGCCCATCCATCTTGGCGAGGTGATTACGAATTTATCAGATTATTCTCATTTTGCGCTCCACGCTGTTCCTGTCAAATATAGTGGTGTTGTGAAAAATGATGAGGACATTTGGCTCGGCAAGCCTCTGCTGCTGTGATTGTATGTAAATCGCGATTGTGGCAACTCGGTTATTATTTTCCTCGGTGGTTACTTTCTTTTTTTCGGTTATTTATTATTAAGAAAAAAATTCACCTCTGGCATCGCGACCTTTCTCGATTTTATTACGAGACCAAAGCCGATGGGATTACACAGAACGCTCTGTTCCGTCTACGTTTACAATAAATTCTCTTGAGATTCTGTACTTTATTATTATGCCCTAATTGAAATACATCATATCTATTGAGTGAATAATTGATAGTAAAAGCCGCAGAATATTCAATTCGTTTTTTCTATTATTACTTTAATCAAATACACACACTAGTCGATGAATCTATTGGTGGTTGATGTTAGAGGATAATTTGCATACGAAATTTAAATGCAACCAGGCGAGTCACAGTTAACGGTCAGATTTTAAAATGGTAATTCTGAGCAAAACCACTGTTGCATCTTTCATTAGGGGGGTGTAAAACCCATCGTATCCCATCATCTGTAACTTTATCTAAAAGCAATGACTATTCATTAGAAAATAACTGTAAAGAGGTAGAACGTAGAACCTTCTCATTTTGTATTTTTTCTTTAAAATAATCCACATAATAGTGAGCTGTATATTTATCTTTAGATATCACAGTATTGATCGAGGCAAATTGAACAAGTTTTTTACATTGTTATCAATAAAATGACGCAATATAAAATATCATACATAATATAATATGAAACAATTTTATTGTAGAAATATGAAGTGATAATTTCAACATTTCTTGATAATTATTTTATCCTTTAAAATAGCATAACAGTGACTAAAAAATGGGTTTTATACATACAGGGTAGACTTTATTTAACTAAGAATATTTTAGAGGGTGATAAGTTATGGAAGAATGAATTAAAAAAAATATTATAAATATTAATAATGCTTTTAGAATCGAGTTTAGGCTACCATTTGGAATCACCTGCTTTGTACTCATAGTGACTAGCGTATGTATTGTGTCTATTAACTACTTTATATAAATATTTTTAATTATTTTACAATTTTTAATAATAATATATACCCTACCGACTCTTAAAATATTATCAGTTAATTCAAGTACATTCTGTATATAATATTTTCGCAAGACGAGTATTTCTTATATGCCGGGTCGCCAATTTCCTATAATAAATCTATAAATGTATTCTTTATTGTCTTGTTTCCCCACTGGGAATAGACCATGGGACTTCGTTGAAAATATAGTATAGATAACAAATTTAGTCGGTAATGAAGGGAAAGATATCAACAATAAACGGATCGCAGAAACTCTGCTATAGCTGAATAGGTTAAATTTATTACAACACCGCTATATTTGTTATAAAAAACCAATTATAATTATTTAGTTTCGTGCGGTTTACGCTGCTCTAGATTTTAATCAATGAATGTAATAAGTTTTTTATTTTATTAAATAAGAGAAAAACAGTTGTCTGGAATACTAGAGAACCTATATCTCTATGTAAAATTGTATAATAACATAATTCCTTATTCTAAGGCAAATTAGGTACATAAAAATAACCGAAAATAAAGTGAATTGTATGTAAAAAAGGTAAAAAAAAACTTAATAAAGTCAAATTTAATTAAATAGTAGTCCTCTTAAGGATAAATTTAAAATCAGTGAGGGTGTTGTGAAAAATATCTACTTCAGGTAAGGTGTTATTATAAAAGGAGATTGATCGTCTAAAGAATGTGTGGGACATATAATTAGTTCTTGCAAAATAAATTTGAAATGGAGCCATAAGTTAAATGTGATTCACGAGGAAAAAACTCTCATAGATAGAGTATGTAGTAAATCCTATCGGCTAATGGAATCAGAAACGTTTTTTTATAGAGTGCAACGTAATATCGTTCTCACTTGAGGATATTAGTCACGATATGGTCGGTGGTTTTAAAATGGATCACTTGGTAGACATGGTATCGCAAATCGGGTCAACGAGGTATTCGTTCGCTTTAATTGCAGTGCATTCACGCGGCATTACGCCAATATTACAATCATATTTCTACTAACCTATATGAAAACCATTCTAAATTACACAACATTCAAATATGTTTGGCCTTGAGTTATAACAATGGTGCCTCTATATTATCAAATATACCAAACAATATGATTTTCCCGCTTCAAATGTAAATACGTTATTTCGAAAACGTATCGTTTAATTCATATTTTATACAGGTAACGATTTAAAGCTGCGTCGGTTTTGCCCAGTTTGGTCTACTGTGGCACAAATTCATATCAATAAAATTCAAATTGTCCAAAACAAGTGTCTTAAGATGGCCTTAGATCTTGAACCTGGCATATTTCCATAAGTCCACGAGGACATTAAGTTAAAAGTGATCAAAGCAAATATCGCAGATTTGAGTAAAAAAGATTACACTAAAATGACTAACTTCCCGACTAACCCAATCATAAGACATGTAAATAAAACCAAATATGCCCCGAGGAAACATAAGTTCATTTTACCAATAACTTCCAAAACTGATATTATTTTTAAATATGATATGAGTATTTGTAGCCAGGCGCCTTATCCCCTGAGTTATTACGCTGGTTAAGCTATAATCGAAATTTATCCCGGAGAAACTTTAATTAATGTGAATAGTCTCCAATGCATATTTGCTCGTAAACTACTTTATGTATAATCAATAATTTATAGGTAGGTACTTCATAATTTTAGTTGCCTCGAGTAGTAAATTGTATTTTTATTAGCGTGCGCATGAATTCACTAATTTTATACATTGAATATGATCATTAAAAATGCTATCCAAAGTCGTGAACTTAACTGATTTACAGTACAAGTATCGCGGTTGTTGAAGTTTACATTCTGTACAAGAAAAAGGTGTAAACAGGTTTGGCAAGCAAACCAGACTCTCTCATTGACGTCTCCAATGAACAAGTTCAAGTTTACTTACACTACTTGCCGACTGTTACGTCAACTATTTGCGTAATTGTCAGACTAAGGTAAATGAACTCCAATTATTTTCACATAGGAAATTGCCTACCTGGACGTCAAGAGCCTATAGAAAGACCTTCTGTCTGTTCTGAACCGGTTCAAGTGCCATCAAAGGAATTGTACTATTGTCCCTTTACTAATATTATTTTGATAACTCTCATTTCATATCGTATTGGCAATCGATCTTCCCGGGGGTTATCAAGCACTTGACTTCCGAAACGTGTTTCTGAAATAAGTATGAGAATTCGTGAAAATTATGGCATTCTTAGTCACGTAGAAAATGCAATTTGTCACACGTATTGTATGAACTGTTAAACATAAAGTGCGTGTAATTTAAGATGATATTTTATGGTACAATAATATGTATATGTTTTTAAATAAATACAGTATAATTTTATTAATATAGAAATGTAAACAGAGTAAAATTCTCATTATCAGATTTAAAAGCCTATTAGATTACACCTATTCAGTGAGTAAGCATACTGAATAAGCGCCTTTTAGATATACAAGAATAGCTTTAGAGATATTGTAATTAATTAGAACAAATGATTGAATAAATATTACAATTAAAATAGCAAACGTTCGAGTTTGAGAAAACGAGAGATAAAAAATTGTATAATATGTTTATAAAATGCGAAACCACAAATAACACGATGAGATAAACGATGGCGTAAAATTACAGCGAAACTAATCAAGCAAGAAGAACTGTCATAAAAGTTTTTAACGCTTTCTGACTTTAAAATTACGCAAACTGATAAATGATAGTTAAACGATTACAATCTGGATACTAATTTAAAAGTCACGTCTATCAATTTAAGCCAGACGGACTTATATTTATTTGTTCCAATTTACGCCTACGGTTTTCCGGTGGCCTCTGGTGAAATTAAAAATTGTATAATAATTCAAAAATACTACGGATGAGAGAGAGAGAGAGAATAATTTAAAACGGAACAAATGGGAATAAAAAAAGAAGCAGGAGCTTTGTTTCATCGCAAGAATGAGAAACGAGGTTGAATGTGCAATGCTTTGGACATTTTAACTCATCAACTTGTAAGTCAACACAAATAATATGAAAAAATATATATCGACAACATTCTAGTAGTAAATCAATTTAAATAAATAATATTACACCATAAAAGAAACGAGAGAGTATCGTAAAAATAACGGGACTTGCCTCAAGCCAATGTTATCTTATGTATTAGTTACATCATTATAATAAAAATGTACTATGACCTTGGTTTTTATTTAGAGATAAATTGCTAAATTATAATTTTTAAGAAATCACTTTTGTTTTAGTTAATGATTCTAATAAAATACACAAATAAATTAACTGTGGTGAAAAAAAGTAATGTAAATGAATTATCTGGCCTACAGACACCTCTCTAATAATAAAGTACATTTTTACTTTTTGGATAGTTTACATTTTTAAATTTAAAAAAATGATATTCTATTTAAAAATCGACTCCATTGATTAATTATCTATAAATTATTTAAAAAAACTTACAGAATATTTTTAGAACAATATTTTTGTGGTAAAAATATGTATATCTAATATAAATATGTACTTCAAATTGCTAAACATGCAATATTTGAAGAAATTCTATAACTTGTTTCATAAATGTAGAGTAAATGTCACACATTTATGCAAATATTAAATCCAAATTAAAACATAAATCTCGATACAAGATATTTTTAATCATACTAAGTTTTCCAATACATTTTTTTCTGACTTAAAGTATACGTTAATTAAATGTGTACAGTTAATATTTCATTCAAAAATTATTTTTGGCTTACAATCCACCCCCCATATAAAAATATCGTAATAAAGATTTGGTTAAAATCAATAAATAAACAAATTCAATAAAGTTCATACTGACACAAATTGTTTTGAAAAAGTTCAAAACAGACACACTGAATAAATTGGGTCAAATTCCGTTGAATTTCAAATTCAAAATTGAACATACAGCTGGGATGTATTGTTTTAAGTTAATCCCTTTACACATTCTTTATAAAATATGTAAACAAAATAACCTAAAAGCACGATCGGAAGAGAAGAAGAGCTGAAGAGAGATCGTGCATGATGGCTCGAGTGTGAGGCGCTGAACAGTTGAAGAACAAGACTTGTGACTCGGCCTTACCTTGTGACAGCTAAGATGGCCGGCCTTGCAGACTGCCCTGTCCTGCTGATGTTGTACTGTTAAACATAAACACGAATTGTCAAATATTTGCACAAAACGGAGAGCAACACCCCTCACCGTGGTTAGTCACAGACTGACAGCTCACTCAGCCGATCACCAAAGCAAGCGCCTCTATCGACAATATTTACAATCAAATGACGCGCGCAACTTCCGTTCCTCAATAAAATAAATCACAATTATTCACTCAAAAACCTCTTCAATTAATGACAATTTAAACAATCATTATTTCATATCCATAGACAGTGTTGTCTTATACATTTCTTATAATATTTATTCGTTATATGTTTAAAAAAAAATCGATTTTCAATGAACACATCCGCAAGAAAAGCTTTTTTGTTATGTCTGCATTGCATGTATTCTTTATAAACCCTACACAATTGTTTAATAATAAAAATTCATATCATTAATCACTATTAGACAATTAATTTATTATTTACAATTAACAATTAACTTATTCAAAGGGATAGAATTTACTACCCTTCCAAAAAACGGGATTGACAGTTCTGTACATTAAGTTGAATTTTTCGATCGCTTGAATTTCCTCTTCCGTCAAATTGAAGTCGAAGATGTCAATGTTGGCCTTTATACGAGCTGGAGTTACAGATTTGGGAATAGTTGCTAATCCACGATCGATCTGTCGAGTCAAAGATATAATATTATTAAAATGAAGTGGAAAAATATCCTTATAGTGAGTGTTTTCATACGCACCAGATAACGGAGAACAACTTGAACAGTACTTTTACTGTACTTGTCTCCGATCGCTTTGAGGAGTGGATCGTCCAACTTTGGAGGAGGACTGTTTGGATTAGTAGCTCTGGATTCCGGCATTGATCCAAGAGGCGTATAAGCCACAACCAGGATATCCCTATCAGCGCAGAACTTCACCAGATTCTCCTGAGTAAGCGTGGGATTCACCTAAACATTATTTGCTTATTATATTCATCTTCATAGAATGTTCTTTGCCATTTACACGTTTAAGGAATTCACTACACGTATGTACATGTGTTGCATATTAAGTAATACCATTTATACAGGTTTTTCACATTAAATTCCACCTGATTTCATTTAAAATTAAACCTTTTTCACATATCTGATTTTGTCTGTCATTAATGATTTTACTATATTCGATTTTACTATATTCGTGTTTCACAATATTTTTGTTTTATTCATATAGCATTAAGTATATGTTTTTGTAATTCTAAGTTTATTTATTATTTATTTTTTATTATTTATTATGTATAATATTTATATATATTTTAGTAGTTCTACAAGTGGGTTTTTGTATTTTTCCCATAAATTATGTTATGACTTATTAATTATTTTAAATATCAATTGATTATACTCCGTATTAAAATAAGTAAAAGACTAAGTCTATAAACTTAACATTGTAACAACTAATCATAATGTATCAAAACATTGTACGCAAATTATATTGAATAAAGAAATTGTATAATAAAAAACCTTTTTCAATTCAATTCAAACCATTTTCATTTCAATTTCATCAAACAAAGGTTATATATAGACTATTTTATATAAAAATTTATTTCGCAAATATATAATAAATTAAATAGTTAGTTCAATTTGATATAATGCGAATGTAAAGTAATGTAAAATGCTAAATCAATACAAAAACCATATCAAGAGAACGACAACAGAGTTAACAAATCAACGTGAAGTTGGTCGCGGATAAATAATGTATGAATTTGTCAAAATTGCTGATTAAACCAATAGTATTTTAGAATTCATTTTATTATTTAAAAAGTGTAAAATATTCTATCCAATATCTTTGTTGAATGGAAATTCTTGAAGGGTGAAATTGAAATGGAATAGAGAGAATACAAATATAGATTCCGCATATTACATTATTACATATGTAGATATAAACATTAGATATCGCATTCCATATAAACAATTCGTGTAATTTTGTTTATCCCTTGTATTGTTGCACTCTTCTCTGCGATTCGGTGTGTCTCCCTCACTCAACACGCTTCTAGTGACCACTGAGTGGGGCTGTGACAATACTTTGACGATTAAAACGAAATAATATTATAAACATGTTAAAGAAGTAGTCTTTGGTAAAAAGTGAGCCTAGATGTATTTGAGTGTATGTTTAAGTCCATATGATATGTTGTAACAATGCATTTACCCATTTTACTGTGAAATATAACGATTTACAGTATAATGTTTGTCAGGTAACTAATGTTTTTGGCTACTTGATGTACTTGAACTAAACACGCATTTAGCCACTCATGTGATATCTGTTTTTGTGTATATATATGCATTATTATAATTTTAACACGTTGGCTCATCAATAAAATTCTATTATAAAATCACTTTTGCGTATTGAAATACAGTTATTAAAAAAAGTTATTTACTCGTAGTGTACAAATTCTTGAAGATTTGAGTAATTCAAATAATTCATCTCCATAGTCGGTTGAGTTGGAGGAAGTTAGGTTGAAGAATAGGTGAACACAAAGTCTCATGCATAATGTATTTCATCCGTTTTCTTAATCCTAACAAAACATTTACCCACTGTGTAAATATCCGCTTCGTTTTGTGAAATTTATACTTATATAAAAAATGTGTTTTCTTTTTGCTATATTGAGAATGATGAATGATTTTAATTACCTCGACTTGATTGATCACGGGTTTTATTGTGGCCGATTTCAAAAGTCTTTCAAGTTGTGCTTCGTTGAAGTTCGATACACCGATGGATTTGGCAAGACCAAGTCTGTGTGCTTCTTCCATTCCTCGCCAAGTGTCTAAATAGTCCAGATCGTTGAATTGTCCATTTTCCTTAAATACAATTTTATTTTTAGATTTTAGTGGCAACAGGCTATTCAATGATATATTTTGATCGATAATAGTCTTGACCAACAGAAAGCTTTGCAGTTTGTATAGCGGCATACAAAACGGAATTGCTCCGTTTATTGCATTCAATATCGGAAAACGAAATACCACTTAAATCGGTATTGTAACTTGTCCCTGTGCTGGGAAAACAACCAATAATAACAACAGGTAATACAGATAATAAGAACAAGTTGGTATATACAAATATATTTTAATCATACTTGTGCAAATAATAGACTTTAATTATGTGTGGTTACTTCTATAGATTTGATTAAAATTACACAAAAAGATTTATATAACTGACTTTGGGTGAATTCATTTAGGTTTATATCCGACCGTGGATATTACCACCGGTATCTATTATATGTATATGTTACAGTGAATCTCTATAATTAGTAAGAATGTATTTTTATTGGTAAAAATAGATGTATGGAATATACCAATGAACTTATATCTATAGAAGTGTCATGCGTATTGTTTTCATATATTTGGACATGCCAGACTCTACCGCATGCACATATCAAACATATACTTCACAAATAAGCGGGCTGTGGCTACCTGCAAATACTGTGGTCTCTAAAATCCGACAGATACTATAATCCGACACTCACAAGATTTTTCTTACAAAAACATCCCAAATTATCATGTAAATTGTTTATTTTTCCTTGAATATGTCAAGTAAATTTTAATGACGCACTTTACCATATTAAGTGAAAGGTGGTGTAGTGTTATTAGAAAGATCAACAAGTGACAGATTAACAGTATGAGCGGTAGAAGCAGCGTCATTTGCAGAAACCTTTGGTGAAAAAGTTTCTTCTTCATCTCCAATGTTTTGACGTATTTTAATTGCCATTTCTATATACGTTTATTATAAACGAATTGAGATATAAAAATTCCCTGGTTACATTTAATGAGTTTGCATTCGTTTATAAATATTATGAGATAATTATCAGAATATGTAAGAAGTATCTTGATAACTATAACTCGAGTTGAATTCAAGATAGTTGAAGCCCTCTAGTGGAATTATATATCCACCAGTTGAAATACATTTCCGATTGCTGAAAATGTAAATTTTATTCCAAAATAATTTACAAAAACAATGAAAATACAGATTCACTGTAACGTGTATAAAGCTTTGCAGCGAGTGCCGATGAAATCGGTTGTAATCGATTCTGAAAGTTGCAGACGATATAATTCAATAGCACTAAGTCATAATACCTACATTTATATATGTTTTATTTGATATTAATACTAACGTCAAAACTTATTGGCCAATGGATGAGGTACAGATCCACGAAATCCAATCCTAAATTCTTCAATGATTCGCGAAGAGTTGGAAGTACTTGATCCTCAGCGTGCTTTGTGTTCCACAGCTGAAATATGTGTGAAAAATATATGAACTTACTAATTATTAATGTTTACTGTGAACAATTTATTGTATTACGGTTGAATTTTTATTTTATAAGTGATAAATCTCCTTTCGCGACAGTGAGTGATCCCATTCTACTTTAAAAAAAATTAATGTCGCGCTATCGCCCGGTTGTGGTTATAATCTGAACCTAAGAACAGGTATTTTATATTGCATATCGCAACCCTGAAAAGTTACATAGTATTTTTTATCAATTATTGCGGCTGGTGAAAATAACTTTCTTAATGTTAAATTACGACCGGTTTTAGCTCTTACTTGAAATACCAATTACTTTAGCAATGGTTTTAGTAAGAACCGAAACCAATATCAAGTTGTTATAATGTTTTGTACAATAAACAAAACATGTATTTTTAATAAAGCAGTTTTTCCAACGAATAGTGTATTTCAAATAGATTCATTCAGGTGTATATTTTTTAAACAAAAATGTAAAATGGTAGTAAAAATATTAATATTTTTATTTATTTATTTACAGTCCCTAGGAGCTTTTTTGAGATTGTTTTTAGACACAACAATGTGTTAGTTGTCTGTGGTTGATCTTAACTATTACTAGTTATACAGATCACCGACAGACTTAATAATCGCCTCAGTATTTACCTTACAATCCAGGAAATTAGAATAAACCTGGATCAAGACGATCAATCGCGATTTTATTAATATTATTCCCAGTCTCTCAGTCGTAATAACCGATCAAATCAATTTAAAAAAAATACTTGAGCAGGATTTGAACCCATACTTGCTATTACGCTGGTACCAGATTGGTTTTTACTTGAGATTATTGCGGGACTTACCTTAGTGGTGATGAATACATCGTCTCTCTTGATGGTGCCATCTTGGATCTTCGCTCTGACTGCTCTTCCTACTTCTCTTTCAGTATCATAAATAGCAGCAGTATCGATATGTCTGTATCCTGAATCTATGGCGAACTCAATAGCCTCTTGAACCCTGGCTGAAGAGCTGCCATTCTGAAATAAACTATAATTTTATAGGATACGCTTGTCAATCATACATCGTTGTTGAACCGGTTTCTATATAAACAGTTTAACTAAACCAGTTCTCGTCTTTCTACGCCGAAATGTAAAGCTATACTTATATTACATTTATATACTTAAGTAATAATCTAAAATAATATTCAATTATTATTACCAGCCATGTCCCTAAACCCAGAGCTGGAATCTCTTTTCCATCGTTGAGTATAATGGTGGGTGATTTTCCTGAATTGACATCCTGCAAAAGAATTGTGAATAGTTAATAGGGAATAAATTTATTTGATAAAATATTCCACAAACTACTTAAATAAATAATTATTATTGTATTCAAATCGCGATCTGTGAATATGTCATATTTGTTTAAAACTTGGGATTCCTAGCGGTGCGTCGCCGTAAACATACACCGTAAAGACGGTAATAGAGTTGCTTTGCTGTAATTTTGATCGGTTTTTTGTTATAGAGTGCCTCGCTCGAGGCTCAGACGAGGCATTAACTAACAAAAAACAAATCATAAGTATAGCTAAGTAACTCTACTATCATATGGGAATCCATTACTTAAGAACAGTTATATATAAAATCCGTGTACGCGAATATACCTTATTCAGTTATTGTAATTTTTTTAACATACAAGGCAGAGAGGAATATCTAAAATAAATCAGCTCTTTTTATAATAATTATGATAGCCGTACAGTTCATAAAACGCAGCTTAATGTCTCTATGAAGGTTTTTTTCCCTTAAATTATAAATCGTCTTAAAATCAACACCGCGCCTTACAAACTTTGCTCTCAATGTACCCATATTTAAGTTATTTTTTATACTTACAGCAAAAGAGGTGGTCAAGAAGCTGGCCAATATAAAGAAAACGAGTGTATTCATCCTTCTCGGTACAAAGACAAGCTGAGAATGAAGCAGATCCAGTACAGCATCATCAAGAGACCTGAACCGGTTGACCTCGCTTCTCAAGATTTATCGAAAACACTATACCGATCAAAAAAACGATAGTAACTAATGTGTATTCTAGATAAAAACATTGGTCATGGGTTTATTCCATTGGATATTGCGACTTACTTTATAGTACATATTAATGAAATCCCGATAAATTGTACCGTTACTTTCCCAACCTATCGTGTTTATATGTACGATGTCGCCTTATAAAACAATAAATAAATTGTCTTATAAGTAGAATTTTCTTTTAATTCTGGTATACTAATTTCAAAAATGTATTAATAATAAGCGCGTAAGAGTGAATAAATATTAAATATGAATCTTTTAATACAAAGATATGTTCTGAGTTACCGATAGTAAAATTAACCAAAAACGGATTGTTTGTAAAAACGTGTTTATGTTTATCACTCAATCGAAATTAGTAAAGAACTAAATTAACACTGGCCGTTCATACAAATTCTTACGAAATTCATCACGAATTTCTGTGGTAGGAATGAATCTCATATATTTAAATACGAAAATTATTGACCTAGGAAATAAACAAAAAGTAGCTTATTTGTTAAAATGTCAGTTCTATTTATTTTATGTAAAAATGTTTAGAGGTTTTTAAAACAAAACTTCGAGACATGGGAGTCGAATTTAGGCAAACCGAATAACGAAAATTCGTTATATTAAATTTTATTCAACGTTTGTTTACAGAACTTTTATAAACCTACTGATAGATGTAAAATTTACACAAATATTTGTATTGATTACAATTTCAATAGAACACGTTAAATATTTAGAGGAATTCGATATACACATCAAGGTTCCAATATAGGTACACAAAAATATACATAGTATCATTTTACACAATACCACGAATATAACCTGATTATCTACTTTTACAAAAATACGATGTTAATATATTCGAGCTAATAAGATAAATACTTACGTACTCTGTAGTTTTATTATTATATATGGGACAAACAAGTAATCTGTATTCTTAATGCATGTGTTTATAAATAATTGCACGTTGCATAAAATTTAGAAGAAATTATTAGGTTAATCTCCAATGCCAAATAATTATATTAAATTTATAGAAAAAAAATCTCGAGTTTTTTGACGCATTTATTTAGAAGCAGATACTCTTTTTTAAAATGATTTCCTTAAAGCACAGAATCTTTGTTCATGCATCATATTAATTATATTTTGTATTTGAGAGGAAAATTTTTAATTCAATAAACAGACTTTGTAATTTGGATTAATCTGTAGTTCGATATAATAAACTTTGAGATTATTTTTATAAAATAACATAATATTAATATAAGGAAATATGTTATTTGTAATTTTCACAGTAATATTATTAAGGAGTCTGAGTACTTTCGACTACTAACTTGTAGTCATCTTTTGAGACTCAAATTAATACAATTACTGTGGAAATTACAAATAAAATATTTCTTTTAATTATGGAATTCCACCAAGAATCAACACTATCAACAATTTAATAATAATAAATCCTACATACGACGAGTAGATTAATGTACATATGGATCAATAAAAAATACCCAATAATATTAAAAATATTTAGGACATCATTAAAGTAGACTCAAAATACTGAGGAGATTTACCTTATTTACTTGCTTCCCACAATTTTTTTTATCATTTTTACTTTTTTTCATATTTTTGTGAGTTTTATATATATATTGAAATCATTTATAAAATTTAAAATAAAATAATAGGTTATTAAATAATTCGATTCTCGTGTAAAACTATACGTATAGTGAATTTTGAAATATATAAGACCACAATGAATACGGTCAAAAAACTTGTCATTCGTAGAAAATACTAGCGATATAGAATATGAAAAATGGATACAAAGTTTTCATTGTAATCGAACCGGATCGTATCGGGTTGTTCCGGTGTTGCGGGTCACTTTCCGGTGTTCAGGTCAAATCCGGTCCAAAGCTCAGCGACATGGAAAATCATAACTCTTTCCCCAGTAAACAATATTGAATTTTGCTAGGGTGAGAGTCTTTGTTCTTTGGGCATTAACATATTTTCTCTGCTAAATAATCTTTAATCATCTCTGACGCTTCAAAGAAGGTTCGTCTATATGTTCCTAAACCTAATGAAAGTCTAAATATAATATATATAATTATAAAACCTGTGTGTATGTACGGATCTTTCAACCATCAGTGTTACCAGATGGAAGAATAATATTTATAATTTTTTTTTTCTAAAACTAATACATATCCAAAACCTTCGAAACGGCTATTTTAATGATAATAATATTAAATTAATTTCAAAATAATATTAGAGATATCTAATAATGCATAATAAATGACAATTCTCAAAAACCATTATTAATCGGTTAACTCGCTTTTTAAATATTGCGATGAGTGTTGTCATCGTTTGAAAACCGCATTATATTATTTAATTAATAATTTTAATAAAAAAATTCAAACATCTTTCGAATGAAAAAAACAAACAACTTTTATCTTCGTATTAAAAACAAATCAGAGCATTTAAAAATATTATAATAATTCCACATTTTTGTACTTCATTTTTAAATTCAAAAATTTCTTCTAATCGATAAAAAAAACACTTTAAAGCAAAAATGAAATCCCAACTCAAATATAACCGTTCTATTAAAAAACCAAGCAGAACATACAAAAACATTAACAAATTGAAAATTTCAATTAAAATAACCCTAGTACTTTTATAAAATTAATGTATCTCAACCTTTTGTGGGACATTACACGATGATTCACATTAATAATAGGTATATTCCCGAGATGATTTGTATGATTTATTGTGTGGGTATTCGGGCAAAGGGCGTGATAATAGAAAAGACGAAATATTTGGTTATAGAACGATGGAATCCTGTAGAATTTATAAGCTATATAAATCAAGACAATGGTCCATTATCCTGGCTTGGACCACCTGGTCAATGAGGAAAGGGGACAATACACATTTGAATTACAAAACGGCAATCTGATACTTCAATTTAGCCACCGAATTCAAACAGGCCAATGTAAACAACTTCATTCAACCAATTGTAAATTGACACCAAAAGCTGGTTCTATTGAATTTATTTATATTTTGCACGCTGCAAATCTAAATAAGAACGGATTTAATTATACATATGCATTCAAAAATTGTTTGTTTTAATTTAATTTTATCTCATCAATTTAATTGCCTGTAATAAATTGTCAAGTCAGCGAGACTAATAGATAGTTCATCAGCGACTTGACTCTTAGTTTAATTTTAACAGTAAAATTAAGTTGTAAAAAGGTATTAATAATTCTGTTTTACAACCACCGGCTTCCTGGAAGGGTTGGACTTCTTACTTGACGAAGCAGAAAATCATAAATCATATCATAGGTAGATTTTATAAGAATTTTTATTTATAAAGCTGCAGTTAAGATATAAATATCTCATATTATAAGTAAAATAGACCCGATAATTATTAACCAAAAGTAAATATTCTACGACAATCCATCAGAAAGGTGAAGAAGGAGAATGGACATCAAATCCTGACCAATCCCGAAAATAGCCACGACATCCATTCCAGTCGAAAAGACTGGAAGACAGGACAGATGCACAGAATCCCAGGAAAACAAAGGAGTCAGACTTAAAAACAAGCCCTAGACAAAAATGGAGTACAAAAAAATAAAATAAAATTAGTTCTATCCGCTTTTGTTCACAAATAATGATATTCTATAAAAAATATTGGCATAATGAAAATGTATGATTTGATTTATTTAATTATATTATGTGTAGACGAAATTGGTAAAAGGATTAATTCAGAGTTGGAAATATAAAAAATACAACCGTGGAAATTTCGTTGTAATGAAAATTCCGCACATATGATATTTGTGCGTAAATTTGTTTGGTTAAAATACAGCATTATATTTTTTATATATTTTTAAATCATTCATTATAAATCTAACGTTAATATTCACATCCGAATTTTAAGTTGAATTTAAGGGTTTTTGTTTAGTTCGAGCATTAATCACCTGAAAGAGGTGATTATTATGCAGCGCGCAAGTCGGCTTGTATAAAAAGAAAATTTTGAATGAAATGTTTTTAAAGTTGTGATGATAACCGGAATTGAATTTCAAGAAGTGTTTTCAGAGCCCATTTCGAGTGCATCATTACTCCCAGCTGAATTCAGGCGGAATTTCATGAAACTTTTTATTGCAAAGATTAACCTTGCCGAGATAAATTATTTACTATGGCAGGCGAAAAGTTATTTCAGCTGAAAGCAAATATTAACGCAAACTTATTATTATCGACCATAATTTTGTAACCGACTATAAATAATGTGTAAGTAATAATATCCACAATTATAATAGTAAAAGTTGGTGAAATATTTCTTCAGAGAACCCCGATAAGTTATTTAATTTTGAAATACCTTCACCGTGAGGATATTAAACAATTTATAGGCAAATTTGGAAAATTGTAATGGGGTTACTATTAGAAAAGTTAGCAAACTGATAGCGGCCAAAGCTCGTTACATAACTTTAGAGGCAATTTCAAATCTATGAAATTCCTCTCACAAAATAAGATGAGGCGAAAGACCAACTTTCACAATCTCGTTAAAAACACCTTGCATACATACATATATGTATACAAACACCAATATTTGCATTGAAAAACCGTAAGTTTCAAGCTCAAACTAAAAACTATCACTTCGTTTGGAAACTTTGTAAGATAATTTAAATCAATACTTGAATTATACACCGAATAGGGTGTAAATTATTAAAGCAAAATAAAGGACATAAAATATTATTAAAACAATAATAAACATATATTGTACCTACATATTAATTAATTATAGATGTGAAACTTTGTTACAAACATCTAAATGCATAGTTCGAATATTTTTATATATTTATAACGTTCAGATTTTATTAATAATTTATATGATCAACCACTGCGGCTTTAAATTCGCCTTATTTCTAAAACCTATAATGTCAATCTGACCTCTAATGTAGAAACATTCTGTGATGTAAAATGGGTTTAATTTAGATTAGATCAGGTTAGTTTAGATTTTTTAATAATTTTACCAAAGTTGCTATTTAATCATTAAAAAATCATGTAGTATTTCACGCGGGTTTCAAAAATGATGTCTAATACAAGCGTTCAGTACATTTTTGTGTCACATAAATTGAAATAAAAAAAAAAATCATAAGGTAATAAAGCAAAGACTTCTTTGAAAGAAAGCACTTGGATATTTTGAGGCATTTACTTTAGTGGAATATGAATCGACAACTCCTAAAAGCAATGGATAAAATTTAAGTCAAATGAAAATATATATTCACAGAACGGACCTTCTCATATTTTAATACTATTTTTTTTATTTACTGTCCAAATAATTCCCATTCACTAGCTCGTAACATTTTGCTGTCTGTAATCAAATTGAAAATATATTTGACCATTTAATTGCAATACGGAGAGAAGTACCTTTCCAGTTTTAAACGAGAAACGTTCAAAATAAAACGAACTCAATTATCGTTTGGAATTCGTGACTTTGCCTCCAATTGACAATTTACATTTTAGAGAATTTTTTATTGAAAATCAAGTGATTTTTATTGTAAATAATCTGCATCTAGGATTGACTTTATTTCTATCAAATTTTTCATTGGCGATCAATTAATTAATTATTTAATAATTAAAATATATATAAAGAGCACGTACATTTAGCAGTTTCGCTCTCGATTTGGACAAATAGCCCTTGATGATGCAATCTGCTCGCTGAAACTCTCAACTACGTGACTAAATATACGCTGTTCGCAGTTTTTAAAATATATATTATTTATCATCCGTCTGGAGGATCATTTCTCATAGAATGTTGGTGGAAAAGGCTCACGTGCTGAACAAACTGCAACATTTATCAAAAACTACACCTAAGAGATTGGAAGACTCTAAAATCATAAACATTTAACAAGTAATCTAGAGTTAGTTGTAAATTTAAAAAAAATCAATTTTTTAACACTATGGGCTATAAACATCACAATAAATTGATTGTTCAACAGAACAAGGGAAAAAAGATATCATCGGTAAATATATACTCGTATATGTGTGTATATTTTAAAGGGATTTTTTATCAGCAGTGAAGAAGTGATATTTTACTAGTGAAACAATATTTTCGAAAATCAAGAAATAAAAAGATTGATGCAGGTTTAATATTAAAAAACATATGATATGAAAAATATGATTTCACTAGTTAAAATATATCCTCACTGTTTATTACAGATTGACTGCAACAATTATATGTCCCCAAAGATTTGGTTTGAATTTATTTGAAATTAACCCGTTGCCTATCAGTTATACTTACTTAATAATCAGATAAAACCTTACAAATTCAAGAAATCAGAGCAAACCTAGACTGAATTTCCAATTACAATAATCGAATTCATATTTTTTCAATTCAGACAGAATTCATAAATAATCATTCGCCTATTCACTGAGTTATCAGGCTTCATAAAATTATCCTTGCTCGATAAAATTATACCCGCTATTTGTTGTGAACATTATTAAAAAATGTAAAATTATATTATTTGTATTTTTTTAGAATTAGGGTATACCGTGATAAAAACATACCCTTGTCAGTAATGAGGTAGGCGCAAATAAGACAACCATTTTTTTTAAGCGAATACATACATGTTGTGGAAAATTGGTGTCTACTTGAATATAAATATGTATAAGCTAATTAGAATAAAACCGGGTATCTAACGGAGGAATAAAAAATATTTTTAGTTACATGAAAACACGTGAAAAGTTATATTTTATGGCAAAGTTGCCTTCCTACTCTTTCTCCGCATGAATAATTTCCGGTTTTTCCGAATGTTTTTCTCTTTTTTCTCATCTCCAATACAACAACTGTTGATATGTTTATTTTACCGATATTTCTTTTCATATAAATCATATTATACATCTCAATTTTAACCTGGTAAAAATAAACGTGCATTGTTTTAGTTTCTTTGAGCACTGGTGAATAATTTTTACATGAATCACCAAATTTGCACTGCGTTAATTGAATATTTTAATTCATTTTCTGTTGTTTAATAATTTTGGATGGTTTTATTCAATTTGGATGAGTTCAGAAAATATATTAACTTATTATATGTATATTTTTAAATTATAAATCCCTCATTGTTTACTTTATGAATGATGATGAAAAATGATTGATCATGCTACTATATTTGAGATAATATTAAGAAAATTTCATCCTTGGCGTTGATCCAAGTTTATTCTGATGACCAGAATTATAAAGTGTATAACATTTTCAATTCAAATAAATTCATTTAAAAAAACAACAGTGTATTTGAATTAAAAGAAACTTAACAATGACGTTTTGTGTACACAAATATTGGGTAAAACTATTCATTTTCTTTAAATCAATTCAATAAACTAACTTGTTAGACTGGTTACTGCAAGTTACTCGCATGTAGCTACTCGCACTCTACTCGAAGCTCTCCACTACCAGGCGAGTAACTTGATAATGCAAACTCATACTAAACTAGTGCTTAAAATTGTCTTTCTTATCGCATTACAATGTATTAAAACTTTTCAATATATTCAAACCATATTTCACAATACTTTGAATGTTTGATTTGACAATAAATCCAGTGTAATAAAAGTCGCAATTCAAATCCTTTCTACGGGGGAACATTTTTCACTTATGAAAATGCTACAAGTTTTACAGCAGCATTCGAGTAGTTCAAGATTGAATTTTATCGAAGCGGTGATGAAATAGACGAGTTTGTTTTTGAAAGGCGATTCAATTCGGAAAGTGCGATTTGAGTCGGAAGTTATGATTCAAATATATATATTTGCTAGCCGAAGAGAAATTCTTGAACTATATTAAGAAGTTTGGATGAAGAAGGGAAGTTAACTTCGATATATGAACGAAATCAGCAGAAATTTTCAGGCACTACCGATATGTTATAAAAATATTATGGTAAATTTAATATTTGGATTAAAAATTTCATAAACTCATTATAATTAATATTCTCATTATTAATCGAGTCAACTTTTATATTTGAAACTACCTTTTATTGTACCCCAAAAATAAAGTGATCTATGCAGGCATTGGTATAAATTTCTAGAACTTCATTGTTTAAGAGAAAATTTCAGAAAATTCAGAGTTTGTCCATATTTTATATGAGAACTTCCAGTATTTTTCAAATTTATGAATAAAACATATTAAAGACGTTACTTTTTATATACTTTAATTTAATTGCTCTTTACAGGTACGCGAAATCTTCTTTTGTTACAAATTCACGTGATTATTTATATTCAATTGTTTTGTTTGGAATGTACCAAATACATATTATCTTCTGGAATTGAATCCAACAATATTTCATCTAAGATGTAGTCCTTCTCCCTCTCAATGGTTTCCAACTGATTGAACATGATTCACACCTGGTTCCAAGGATAAATTTGTACCAATGAGCCGTCACCTAGTTTGACAAATAACTTGCAATCGCATCTGTCACAATGTATTGAATGTTCGGTAATCCGCCATTATGATTCAATCCATGTTTACGCGTATGTCACGTATGGAACAAAATAAATATTAAATTAATTATATTTAGCAATCAGCATAAAATTATGAAGAAAATTGATCGATAATTTACCGCAAAATAAAAAAAAACTACTGTGCTTTTAACATTATCAAAATAATTACTTTATCCACTTCGAATTACATTCCATATTTAAAATTGTGAAAACTGTTTTTATATTTTATTTGAAAATTATTAGCAATACGAAACAAAAACGTCATATATGGCCGAGTTTTTATGATTTAGTATAGCCATTTTATTGTTCAGAAGAGGACACTTGTTCAACTATTCGATGTGAATGACCCATAATTTTTCCTTCTTTCTGTCACTTTCACTACATATAATAAATTCTACAACATTTTTTCAAAGCCCTCATAGATGTTATATTTTTTTGTGGCCGCAATAAACGTAAACTAAGGTCTGACTTAAACACCACTTCTGTAGAACTTGCTTGGTCATTCTCTAAGAATTTATTTGATAAATATGGAAAGCAACAAATATTTTTTATGAATGGTATTAAAGTATATTATACATAATATATGTCGAGTTGGGTCGGTGCCTTGCAATGGGCGCTAGATTATATCCGTATCGATTCCAGAACCTGTGTTAAGATCCAAATCTCTGAAAAAATGAAAAAAGATCTGGTTATTTAGTAGAAATATATTTGGAAATCTCACCTAGTTTCAAAATAAATAAGTGTTGAATATGTTGTTTGATGATTTACATATAAGTAACGCCTGGCGTAATGCAATCAGACTAACACAATAATGACTGCAAATTTATATAATCATATTTTGTGAGTTTAATAATATTCTTCAAAGGAATAAATATTTTAATATAGTAGAGAAAGGGACAATAAAATATATATTCATATGCGACTAGCGTGAAAATTTATTGCTCTCGTTCTGGATATACGTTATATCGATATAGAAAGGCCACTCTTTGTTTTCTCACAAAACATACACACACACATATAACAAATATCCATTATCTTATTGATAATTTAAACTAAAGAGGTATTTTTCTATCCAGGTGTGGGTGTTTGTCGTAGAGAGACGGTGACCCCTCCGTGACTAGAATTACTAATGAGACCTGGATTAACTCAATGCTTAAGCTCGAACCCCGTTCCAAACAAAGACTATCATCCCCTAAACGGAAAAACCTTTTCCTTCTAGCAAATCCAATTTTAAATCCATTCCAAAATCAGTTCCTCCAAGAAATTATAACAGAAAAACAAATGGAATAACTTTACTAATCTCAAATTACTATGATCATTGATAAAAGTTCAACCACTAAATAGATAAAAATAGCTAATGTAATATATATATTTTAAATAACAAAATAAATTAATAATTTCCATATCATTTCCATTTCTTTTCAATTTTCTATCTAAACTGTTAAATCGGATTATTATTTATAAGTCTAGAGAAACATTTCCATAATTAATTTTAAAGGCTTTACAATACATCATCATCAGAGTCTTAATTCATTAGGATTCTTTATCTTTAGTTCCATAACAATCTATAAGATGACTCTCAAATATCTCATGATTATATGTATAGCTTAAATGTCCTCTTTAGCAAATAAAATAATATGGAATGAATATTACAAAAAAAAATTGAATTTGTTGCAGTCGGATAAAATGTATCACTTGATTGTACAACTCAACAAATCAAGCCGAGTAAGGAAATGACTTTGAGTTAAAAGGCACTTTGAATACAAAGGGAAATGTCTCAGTTTATAAAGACAAGCGTTCGTTGCTTTTTAATCAGGTCTTAAAGTGCGGGGAGCTTCTTGTTGGCATCTAAATTGAACCACTTCAAGCTGAGATTTGTGTCGCAAATGAAATTCGCTGCATACATTTGTCGAACGTGGCTAATGGAAAAATATCAGCCAAAGAAAAACCACTTCAGGAATTTCCATTTGCGAGGGAATCCATAAGTTGGTATCAAAGTAAGACAGTGAAAAAAAAAGAACGAGGGTGAAAGATATGTACCTGTCTACTGTCAAACTCGACATCTGCCCGCATTTGATTGATAGCCGCCCCTTACAGATATTTATATTGAAATTTATATTTATTGATTTTAAGCGACGGAAAAATCCCCATGCTACACCTGTCTCATCATTCATAAACTCTTTTCAAAAGCTTGTCTCTGACCGGTCGATTCATATTACCCAAAAACATAGATTTCGATGTACATCGATCAATCATGCGGATTAATCGCGCATATTTGAAATTCATCAATTTTATGTTAACGAAAAACGCTCTGAATTATCTTAACTTTTAAAATACATTAACTGAAATATAATGATTGTTATTACATAACGGGCAACCACTTACATTAAAAATTATAAACCTCTAATTAGTAGCAATCAAGATTATATGAGCCGCTGGGAGGAAAATTTTGAGTTAGACCATTCTTAGGTTTCATTAAGTCGTTTTCCATCTAAGAGAAAAGTATTATGTTTTTTTATCTTCTAGTTGAGAATAAAAATAATTAACACAATTCTGTTGGTATGTTTTTTTACTAAGCTTAAACGCAATATCTTCATGTACCAAAAATTGTCATAAATGAGGTTGGACCACTTTTCCACTCAGTTGCTCTTATATTAACATGAAAGAATTATATTATCTGTAATTGAAATGAAATCGATCAAATGTGTAGTATCTTTTTTATCTTATGTTTTCAAATCATAAACAATTGGGCTCAAATAAAAAATAATACAATCCGCTATT